>JASAMX010026687.1:0-26715 GCA_030248175.1 Microlaimidae sp. YZB2_3
TTTATTAAAGGAATTTAACCCCAATATAAACCTTTATTCGGGGCATTTTGAAAAAATGATTACGAATTCGACGCGTAACCAACCGAGTTTATCCTAACTTTAAGTTTTATTACGCTCAGCTCTTAAATTTTGTTTTTTTTTGATTAATCCCCTTTTTGGAACTCATGATTTTTGTGTATTATTTTTATTTTGGAAATTATTTTTAAAAATTGGTTTTGAAAATAACAGGAAGTGGTTTTGCTATTTTTAACTCAAATTAAGTATTTTTCAATTTCTATTCTTGTTTTTATAATAATTTTAAATTTTGTTTTATTAGTTTTTACTAAACAAAATCAGTGCCAACTTGCTATTTAAGCTGAATATATTTTTATAACTATTAGCAGGGTAGTGATCTAATCATATATTTTTAAAAATTCGGGGTATCGTTTGATTAAATGAAAATTTTTATAGTCAATGATTTTTTTACTGTTACATATTGTATTTTGATTTTTAGCTATTTATGATGAAAAGCAATTAAATTGGTTTTTCTAACCCCTAAAATAGGTTTTTGTAGCCGAGAAAAATTAAATCAAAATTGACGATATGCTTGAGTCTTAGAACCTAATTTTCCGCCTAAAACTACATCCTCAATATTGATTTTCCCACTTGGGCCTTAACTTTCATCACCAGTTTTCAAAAATCGGATTTTGCAAATATTTTGTACAATTTAAATAAGGGAAATTTTATTAATTAATGATTTGTGGTTTTTTCTCAGCAAACGACTCGGCAAGAGACCAAGACGAAATGGACGAAAGGCAGCAGTGAGTGTTCCATTTCTCGATTTGATTCTTCAGAATAAATCTAAAGCTATTATGAACATAAAACTTTTTGACTTATTATATATGTATAATTACATTTTTAAAACCAAATTGTATATAAATGTTTAATATATATATTGTTATTAGACGTTTTTTATATTACAGCGCTCCAGTGCGGCAACTGCTTTGTTCTCACGGGGGGTACGATGGGCAATTTCGAACGGGGGGGCGGGAAAAAAGAGAAAAATTGAAAAAAAGAGAAAAAAAGAAGGAAAAGGAAGGACGAAAAAAGCGAACCAAAACTAACCGAAAAATTCGCCACGATTTGTGCTCATCATACGTTAAAAATGACGTTTTTAGGGTAATTCCCGTTTTTTGGCGGAGCTGGATAAGGGGGGCACAACTTAGCAGGTATTTCGAGACCGCCAAAGGTCCGGGGCTTTGAGACGTAACTTTATGCGTAGTTTGACTCATTCTCTTTGTTTTTTGATTCGAAATGCCTAAGACGCCGGTGCGACGATGTTTGCGTGCGCTCAGAAACCTTGTGTCAAAACAAGCAAAATTTTACCTATTTTACACTTATTAGCGGATTTATAGTTTGTTAAAAAACTAAATTTAATTAAATTTTGTTACAAAATTTGTTAATTCTCTCGCAATTCCGATTTTATTTCCAAAATTATAACATTTTGAAACATTTTTTATATTAAATTCGTTTTTAATTAGCTAATTTTTAAAATTAAAAAACATTGAAATTTAACCATTTGTTGTAGTAAAGCTGTATATTTTTGAATATCGTTCTTAAATTTATCAAATAGTAGGTTGTTTTTTTTTTAATTTAAATAACACTATAAGGACCGGTTCACATCGGAAGGGCAGCTGATATAGCTGACATAGGTGATGCACAGCGCACACCATTCACACCGCAGCAACAATGACGGTTTAATTATGTAAACGCGACGCTTGATCAGCGCCTCAGCCGTTATTTCCTCGGTGTGAAATCGGCCCCCAGAGCAGGTTCAAATCTTAATAACAGTTGACGCTTTAAGATCTCTCCGCAGATTTTCACTTTACAGTGTTTAATAAAAAACCAGTTGAAAAACAGAACAAAAATTATTTTTTGGCTTACATAAAATATTTATTTATTATATTTATTAATTGATTGTAATTATATAGCATTATAGACTAGTTCGGAATAAGGGTTTTTAGCGTCAGGAAGAGGGTATACGACTAGCGCCAATCATATGTAGGGAAAATTGTCCCGAGAGATCTTAAAGCGTCAACTGTTATTAAGATTTGAACCTGCTCTGGGGGCCGATTTCACACCGGAATGACAGCTGGCAGCTGATCAAGCGTGCGCGTTTACATAATTACACCGTCATTGTTGCTGCGGTGTGAATGGTGTGCGCTGTGCGTCACCAATGTCAGCTATATCAGCTGCCCTTCCGATGTGAACCGGTCCTTATAGTGTTATTTAAATTAAAAAAAAACAACCTACTATTGTATAAATTTAAGAACGATATTCAAAAATATACAGCTTTACTACAACAAATCAAGAACTTAAATTTCAAAATGTTTTTTTTTTTAATTTAAAAAATTAGGCTGATTAAAACAAATTTAAATATCAAAAATGTTTGGACAATAAATGAACTTCTGAGTTTGCGGAAATATTAAATAAAATCAGAAAATTACAAAGAAATTAACAAATTTTTGCTAACAAAAATTTAATATAAATTAGTTTTTTAACAAACTATAAATCCACTAAAAAAGCGCACGTCGAAAAATAGGGTAAAATATTTGCTTGTTTACGCAAGTAAACTTTCCTTACGCACGCAAACGTAAATTCGTCACACCGGCGTCTTAGCATAGTGGATTTGCTTCGATCAAAAAACAAAGAGAATGAGTCAAACCTATAAAGTTACGTCTATAAACAGCCAGACCTTTGCACGGTCTGGAAATGCCCTCCCTCCTGTTTTATTCTAGGATTTGCCCCCCCCCCCCGTTTTATTGCCACCTTCCGCCAAAAAATGAAAAAGTACCCTAAAATTATGACGTCATTTTTAACCTATGATGACGCAATCATCGCGAATTTTTTCCAGTTTTTAAGCCTATTTTACCGCAACTTATTTTCTTTTCCACCTTATTTTCCCGCTTCTTTCCTCCTCCGTCCCTTTTTTCCCTTTTTCCTTCTTTTTTCTCTTTTTTCCAATTTTTTTCTCTTTTTTTCTCCCCTGCTTTCCCCCCCGTTTTATTGCCCCCCTGATTCAAAAAGATTGCCCCCGTGCCCCTCCCCGCTTCTGCTGCTCCTCTTATAAACTACCTGGGAGGCGGCTTGCACAGGTCTGAATCAGCTGTATATAAAAACGTCTAATAACAATCTATATATTAAACCTTTCTGCGATTTTGGTTTAAATTGTAATTATACATATATAATAAGTCAGAGGCGTGATGCTTTCATAATAGCTTTGATTTATTCTGAAAGAATCAATCAATGAACGCTCACTTGCTGCATATTTTCGTCTCATTTCGTCTTCTCTTGCATTGTTTGTGATCCCTGAAAAAACCACAAATCATTATAATTAATAAAATTTCCTTTATTTAAATTGTACAAAATACTTGGATCCGACCATTTCTGAAACTGGTAGTGAAACTTAAGGCCCAAGTGGGAAATCGGAATTGACCAAAAATTGAGGATGTAGGCTTAGGCGGAAAATTAGGTTCTAAGACTTTCAAGCATACAACTTAAAGTGCCGGATTTTCGTCGTCAATTTTAGTTTAAATTTTCTCGGCTACAAAAACCTCCTTAATCATTAAAACCAATTTAATTGCTTTTAACCATAATAGCTCAAAATCAATACAATATGACGGTGAACTACCGTGGAATTGCGTTGAATTGTAAAAATATCATTTAATCAAACAATTCCCGATTTTTTTAAAAATATATGATTAAATTCTACCTGCTAATAGTTATAAAATATATTCAGCTTAAATGCACAAGCTCACACTTAGATTTTGTTTAGTAAAAACTAATAAAACAAATTTTAAAATTATTATAAAATTTTACGAATCGAAATTGAAAAAATATTTAATTTGAGTTAAAAATAGCAAAACCACTTCCTTGTTATTTTTCGAAACCAATTTTTAAAAATAATTTTAGAATAAAATTTTTAAGTGTGATACACAAAAATCATGTAATTTCCAAAAGAAGTAGTTTAATCAAAAAAAGAACAAAAATTAAGCGGAGTAACGTAATAAAACAGGTTATTAGATAAAGCTCGGTTGGATTTGCATTAAAACAATTGGTAATGGTTTCAAAAATCAAATAAAGGGTTTATATTGGGTTTAATTCCTTAATAAATTCTATTTTTGCTACTCCTCCGTTTTTTATATATTATAATAAATAAATATTAACGTATTAAAAAAACGCACTTTGTGATGTATCCCCCGCTGGGCCCCATTCCACCACTAGGATCCCCGACTGTGATTCTGGGCTGGTCGCTTACGACGCCGCCGTCGTCCTCGTTCTTCCAGGCGTTGGCGTATTCGGGATTTTTCTCAAAATCGTCAGTACTAAAAAATAATGCTGGTTCAATGATACTAAAACCGGGTGCGCTGAGATAAACTTTAGCCAAAATCGTCAGTTCTGAAATGATGCTGGTTAAAAAAGACTAAAACTAGGTGCGCTAATATGATTTTTTTTTAAATCGTCGGTTCTACAAAAGATGCTGATTAAGCGAGACTAAAACCAGGTGCGTTGATATGATTTTTTCAAATCGTCGGTTGAAAAAATTATGCTGGTTAAGCGAGACTAAAACCGCATGCGGAGAAATGAATTTTGGTCAAAATCGTCAATGCGGAAAAATTACACCGGTTTAACTATAGAGTAGTACCGAAAGCATTAAGATTTCTTTTTAGAAAATGGTTAACATAGAAATAGTATAGTCAAGAATGTATAAGCGAAGCATACTCTTATGCATTTCTGCTTGCCGGAACTGCATATCACACTGCGAAACCCCGGGAGCACTGGAACCGTAACCAGAACCGAAATTCAAATTTTTCAAATATCCGAAACAGGAACCGGAACCGAAATTAAGATTTTCCAAAAATCCAAAACAGGAACCCGAACCAGAATGCCAAATTTTGCCCGGAACATCCGGAACCCCGAACCGGAACTGCCGATCACTAATAATTTTGGAAAAACAAAACGCTCAACTTAGTAGCTTATTTGCGAGCTTCGCACAAAACTACTTAAAAATATCAATTCAGTACTGCCATGAGTTCTTCAGAAGAATTTGTATACGAAGCTGTCTTACGAAAATAGTACAAAAGACAAAAATTTGAAGATATCGAAATTCCTTGGGCTCAAAATATTAGACGAGTTTGGTTTAAAAATGTTAGTTTGTAAATAAAATTTTACTGCGGTTTTATTATATGCGAATTCCGCCAGAGACCTTACGTTATACATAGTTAAATTCGGTTTTTCAATGCACAAATTACAATAAAATTACTTTTGCCAGGGAAGGACGCACAACCCGCAGCATTTTTCCATGCCTTTGAGGTGCTCTTCTGCCTCTTTCATGTCTTTGTTGATCGTGTCGAGACCTCCTTCCACCCTTTCGAGTTGCTCTAAAGTAGACGTATGTAAACTAAAAAACGGTCGTTTTCTAATCCAATCTTTCAGACGTACAGCGACGGTGAATTATGAGCAAACGAAAAACTTTTTTTACTTTTTAAAAGTAGAACTTTTTACTGAAAGAAGAATTTTCTTTAATAAAGAACTATTAAAAATGGTCTTAAATCAATAAATCAATTTATATATAAGCTCAGGACTTTTGGAACCGCAAATAAAAAAATGGCATGAACTGACCTGAAAAAAATTTGGACTTTATTTTAAGCTTAGATTTGGATTATTTTTTTAAAATTTTCGGCTCATTTTGAGCTTTTGGTTCCAAGTTCCTTATTTTTGACTCCTAAGTTTCTTTCGCTCCAAATTTATCATATCTGTAACTATTACTGTTGCGCTTTATTTGGACTAACTATACCAAATATCATTGCTGAAATTTTGATGTGGTTTGCATTTTTGCCTATTAACGTGAGTGAATTCACGGATTTTTTAAAATAATATCAGTCAGCACAAACGCGCTTGTTAACTGTGCAACCAAAAATTGTATCTATAATTTGTATAAAAATGATGTGGAGGGACAAAAAATTGTAATCGAGCATATTTCGCTAACAGAAAGATTGATTTTATTAATGGGCATAATTCGACCGTTTTTTCAGGGGCCTATAAAAATTGTTTTTAATTGTAAAGCAAAAAACGCATATTTATCTTTTGTATTTTTAATCTAAAGTAATAAAATTAATAATATTAACATTATGTAATTCAAAATTCTAAATTCCGCAAGTTTCACAGAAACGTACGTATTTTTTAAGTTATTAATTTACAATTACAAAGATATTTTTAGAGAAATAGGCTTCAGAAAAAATGTTCACAGAAAAAATTTTCTGGTCCATATTATATTTGTTTATAAACTATCTTATTTTTAGAAGTCTCCGCCTACTTTTTGTAAAATAAATGACAATTATATACTAATCTGTTTATCGATTTTATAAGAACGAAATAATCAGCGCAAAGGCTTTTCTTCCCTGAGAGGAGATATTTTCCTTGCATTGCAAGTCGATAAACCTTTATAATAATTTTTTACAAAAAGTAGATTTGTGAAATAAAAGTTTACAAACGTTTGTAAAAACGCATCCCTTTTAACTACGGTCCGCCCACAAAAATACAAACATTAATTAACATTAACTATGTTAAAGTATGTCCTGAGTCTCGAAAAGAAAATTAGGTGGATTTTCTAAAGTCAGGTGCGCGTTTTTGAAACACGCTCCTGAAAATAAAAAAAATATGGGGAAAATTTTTATAGAAAATAAACAAATACTTAAAATACATGTTGAAATTAATTTTGTTCCCCTAAAAGCAGTCATAATATGTGCAATATTAAGGTGGTTTAAAAATCCAACCTATCATTTTATTTGTATTTAAACGAACAATACAGTGGTGTTATCAGAATTTCATTTTTTATTGGCTGTTGTTTGTTTTTTGTAATTGGGAATGCAAAATACTAATAACAGTAGCCAATAAATAATAAAAATTTTCATAACACCACTGTGTTATTCGTTTAAATACAAATTAAATGACAGTTTGATTTTTTAAATAACCTAAAAATTGCACAAATTGTGACAAGTTTTGCGAGCATATTGTTAATTGTAATCCGTTTTTTAAGTATTAGCTAATGTTCTATAAATTTTTTTACGGATTTTTTAATATTTTTAAGAGCGCGTTTGAAAAACGCAGCACTTACCTTTTGCAAACGAACCTAATTTTTTTTCGATACTCACGGCATACTTTAACATGTGGAAATTTATTGATTTTTCTATTTTTCCAGGCGGAGCTTAGTTAAGGGGGATGCCTCTATGAAACAGGTTCCTGGAGGTTTTTTTACCATATTTTAAAACATCTAAAAGTATTATTCATTTTATTATTAACCCAATTTATTATTTGTGGATTGTATTATTAGCAGCAAAAAAACATTTACGTTTCACAAATAACAGAACAGGGGTCGCATTCTGAAGAAACACTTATATTTACCCCGATAAATCCATTCCAATAAAAATAAAAAAAATTAATATATATTGTAAATTAATAAAACTGCCGCATATGGGAGTGAAAATGAATGCAATGAATTTTTTTAAATTTTTTTTTCTCCCGCTGCAAAACCACCTCGCGCAAAATTAAAAATTTGGTCAATGCGCGTATTTTATTTTTTATTAAATTAATCCAACGGGAGAAATATTTACCAATCTCTCGAGTTGGATAAATTCTTATACAATAAAACAATAGAAAAAATTTACTCCGGGTTTAAACTGGGTAAGATTGATTTTTCACTCGCATCCTTAAGCACGTAAAAAAAGTTATCCCGGGATAACTTTTAACCGCGCATTAGAATGCGACCCCAGTGCTTTATACCACAAATAAATAAAATAAATAACTAAAAATAGCCATTCCAACCAAGAAGCAAGAAAAAAATTAAAAAAGGAAAGGAATTAATTGAAATAGAAAAAGCTGACGTTAACACCGTATACTGCTGGCTGAAGAAATGGTACCACAAATTTATTAAACCGATAGAAATTTTGAGATGCACTTCTTTCAAAAAAACAGGTTTAATAAAAAATGATATGTAACACCGTTTCTTTAATTTTTTGCTAAATTTTTTGAAAACCTTGGTCCCACTCACAGATATAGATAAATAAATTATTCGAAACAAATAGCTGACTAATATTGTTGAAATTGTTCACAAAGAGTATATTTAAATAAAATATTCCACCATTATAGTAGTTACACGGCATTTTTTTAAAATAGCAAAAAAAATTACACAAACAACCTACTACTTCTTTTTTGTTTAAGTGCAGTTTATCCGAAATATTTGTTTTTACTTGTTCCGAATAGTTTATTAATCTATTTGCGAAAAGTGCTGCATTATTGTGCCATTTTTACCTACCTCCCTGTTCGTCAAGTAAAACTATACATTGCATCCCGGCGTCTTGACTCTGCAAGCAAAGAGTTGAAAAATTATATGCGATCGCTTCGTTTAGGTTTTAAAGTCGTTTGAGCCGAGTACACTTAGAGCTGAAAATGGGAACTTGGACCGAAAGTGGGGATTTGAAGCCTAAAGCGAAAACTTGCTAAAACGTGACCCTAAGCATAGGTGAGCACGGTCGGGGAAGCTAGGGGGGTGGTTACCCGGGGTAAATAGAATTTTTAATTCTAGGAGGGGGGTCCCAGGGGTGGTCCGGACCCCCCCTAGCTTTTTAGGGGGGGGGGGTCGACCCTGGGTGCGAAATTTTGAAATCTAGAGGGGGGTCAGGTGGGGTCCGGTGTCCAAAGCAAAACAGTTTTAAACCATAATAACTTTAGTAATTGTTCTTTTTATAGGATAATACTACATTTTATTGAATAAAAAGCCATAATCATGTATAAAAAGGGTGTAAAAGCATGAATATGTGATGAAAATTCACGTTTTTGGAAGAAAATTTAGTATAAAAAAGGTACCTAAAATTTTCCCGAGGGGGGTCAGATTTCAAAATCTAGAGGGGGGTCAGGGGTAAAAAATTCGGAAATTTGGGGGGAGGGGGGCCCTAGATTTTCGTCTAGGGGGGGCCCCAAAATTTCGAGGCTAGGGGGGTGGTGGACCCCACCCTGCCACCCCCCTTTCTCACCTATGCCTAAGTCAAGCCAAAATCTAAAAACGCAACCCCAAACGATTTTTTTTACTTTCGACTCCAAGTTCCCATTTTTGCCACTCCAAGTTTTCAAAAGTTTTCCGCGGCTTCAAGTTCTCTGCTGGATCATCAACAGACTATATCATCAGGCAAATTTTCAACAACTATATCAATAACAATTTCTCATCGACTATATATACATTTTTTTAGTATTTTATTCCGTCGTTCTTTTTATTAGTTGTAAACTTCTTTTTTGTACGTAAACAAAAAAAACGAAAAGGTTTTAGAGTTATTAAATTTTGTGCTGGGTGATTTTTAAAATAAACAGTGTGTGTTTTGGGTATTTGTATCATTTTCGAACTAATAAACGTTTAGGACTGCACAATAATAGATTTAAAATTGGAATTTTATGGGTGAAAAAACGAACACGTAATTGAAAAAAATAATGGAAATAAATTTTGAAGCAAGTAAGGATTAGATCACAATAGTCGAAACCATCCCATTAAAACGGAAATTGTACAGTGTTAATATTCTTTACAGAGTTATAACGTATTAGAATCACTTTTAGCCAATTAATGCTTATGAAAAAAGCGGATCTTTCATCCATTCGAGATTAATTTTTTCCCAAGCACTAATTGGTTAAAAGTGATTCTATTAGCTCCTCCCACAACCATTCCCACAGAGTAAAATATATATGACGTAATCACGAATACTATATGACTTGAGGGCCCTTGAAATCCTGACGTGATTTTTTTCTAAACAGAATGTATTTTAATACTCAGGTTTTATTTTATTCTGTCTTTTCAAAACAAAATCTATGACCCAGCTTTTTCACAAAACTAATGTTAATCTCAAAAATCAAAAAACACTAAATTTCGTGTATATTGAACAAATGCAAATGCATTTTGACTACAATCAAATAAACGGAGTCACTTCATTGTATAAATTGACCATTTTTTAGTGAGTAATGTTCACTTAAAAGTTTACTTAATAATAAAAAAAGGTAATTTATACATGGATTAGTGAGGCCAAAATATTTTTAAAAAAAGTAGTATTAAGAAACTGAAAAAATAAAATAATAAATTTAAAAATTGTCTACAAATTATTACAAAATTAATAGAAATATACAAATTAAAAATATTTAAAACCGCCTTAATAAACCGAGATTTTAAAATCTTTTACACGCTGGCAAAAACATGCATGCAGGCAAGTAGAGGCTAAGGTTGAGGTTAAAACCATTAAATTAAGCCTAATATAAAAATATAAGAAATTTAAGCATTACAAAGAAACTCATTAAACATAAAAAAAAGGTGTTGACGTTTGTGCAGTCTTTTATCGAATAGAAAAGGAGAAATGCAAAAATATGAGATTGTATGAAAAAATAAAATGAAATATGTTAAATTTAAAAAAAAAATTTCGAAATCGTTTTTTTTATTTTTTAAAGTGTTTAATTTTTAGCACAATTTTTAAAATTTTCAAAAATTTTTAGTTCTGTCGTCACCATAATAAGTTTAAAATTGGTAATAATGTAATAATAAAAAAAGAAAAAATTCTAAATGTTTTTAAAATTTTAGTATTTTTTTTTCTTTTTATATGTAGTTGTTTTAAGGCTTTTGACAGCATCTCAACATACAAAATAAAAATACAATACAATAATAATATAGAATATATGACGAATAGAATATCCATGCCACAGACCAAAAATGATAGGTCCAACTAGCCGGAAATATTTTGATATCTTGTGAACGCTTTATAGCTTAATACAGTTTAGTAAATGCTCATTTCTTAAGTAATTATTGGTACAATACACTATTTTCACAAAACCATTAGTTTGCATACAGCGGGTCTTTATTTAAAAGCAAAGAAGTGAATACAGTTAACCAGCTGAAAAAACCCACGAGTATGTAAATTTTGTTCTTTGTGAAAATAGTGAATTCGCTAATTTATAACTTGTCTTGAACTGTGTAGTTTACGTTCAAAAAATACAAATTTTCTTAGGGAAGACAGATTCAGAGGAAAATAGTCCGAAAGACAAAAAAGACCAAATAGAAAATAAAAAAACGCAAAGACATAACTATATTTATGTTACCTCCTTGGTCATCGAGCATTACTAAGGTTTTAATCCCTGCTTCTTTTGACTTAAAATATAAAATTAGATTAATAAACAGTATATTTCATATATTATTTAAAAGGGTTTCAAACGTTAATTTTAGTATAAAAGAACATAATTAGTGTATTTTTAGTATAACAGAACATAGTTAGTTATTTTTTAGTATAAAAACATGTCAGTAAAATTTTCGCACATAGGTTACGTTGTTAAATAGACCAACGCATATGCTAAAAAACCCTGACAAAAAGTCATTTGTGATGTTTAGTGTATACTGAGGTAAATTATACAACTTATTTTTTACATATATTATTGAACTCATTTATAAGACACCTAGGTGCATTGACCCTCTTTTTACATTAAGACGCGAAGCTCCGCGTTTAAATGCGATAACAATCACAAAGGGTTAACCGATTACCATTGTTATCGCCGCTTAGACGCGGAGTGTATAAGGCGTCTCACCGCTCAGTATAAAAAGGCCGACGCACAGCGGATCCTGGTGGTATTTAGAGTCGATGAAGCTCATGAAAATTGAAGCTGAAACTTAGAGCCAAAAATAGGGAACTTGGAGCCGTAAATTGAAAACTTGGCGCAAAAAGTAAAAATCCCTAAAACGTTACCTAAACTTAAGCGAAGCCTAAATCTAAGCCCAAACCAATTTTTTTCTAAAAGGCTCTAATTTTCCATTGTTTGTGGCTCCAAGTTCATAAAAAATTTCTATGGCTCCAAGTTTCTTGCTTGTGGGTAAGTAAAGCGCGCTTTAATAAGCGTGCAATGATTTTAAACAGGGCACATCCTGTATAGGGCATTATATTTTTTAATTTAGTAAGAAACACCAGAAAAAGAATATTTTTTTAAAAAAAGTATTTTAAAATCATTTGAATGACGACTACAAGTGTTTCAACAGGTGTACCCTATTAACTCAGTTTTTATGTTATATACATATTAATACAAGCACTAAAAGTTCCAAGTTTCAACGTCAGTCCTCAGTACATAATTTTCACGCAGACTTGTAGACTTTTATACATACGAAAAACCAGTAATCACTAATAAATCAATAGATATCGTTACAAAAAATGAATGCATTGGAACTTACTTCTTCGCATAATGCCAGCATCCGTCTTGTACTTTCAAGAGACTAAAAACAGAATAAAGTATACATGAATTTTATAATAAAAAAAATCATTGTTCTGTTTATGATTATTTTTAGATACTCTAGCAGAACCGCTCGCTCATTTTTTTAATTAAAATCTAAGCATAGCGGGCACCAAGCAAGATATTGACTAAAAATACGGTACTCTTCGGTTTAAAACCGCCAATTATATTATAAATTTAGTCACTATCGTGTCGGTACCAGCTATACTTACGTACATTTTATTTAAAAGAGCGGTTAATTTACGAGGTGTCTTAACTTTACTTGCATATAGTAAAATTCATGATTAATAGTGAATGATTTTATATTGTATTTAATTATTTAGTATTCGTTGACATATCATTGTGGTCACGGAAAAATAGGTCAAAATCAAAGTTATAAAATCATGTTACCCTCTTATTTCGCATTTCTACCAACACAACAGTACAATGTTTACATGGTGTTTATAAAGTCTAAGCATGATATTTAATTGGAATAAAAAACCAAAAATTACTGCCCTAAATAATTTATTTATGCACAAATAGTATTTTAATTAAACTAAAACTCAAAGTTATAATATTTATTATTTTATTTCTTTTTTTGAAACATTGGATGCATTTTTCTGAGATTGTTTCTAAAAATTTAGTATTTTCAAAGAAATTTCCTGTAGCAATTACCTCGACGGTTTTACTGTTAATTTGAAGATTGATATCCTTGAGATCGTCGGACATATCATCCGGAAATTTAAGGCCCAACCCTCCATTGTCATCATCTTTTTTAGCACCTTTTTTATTTTTCGAAGATCGGCTCATTTTTGAGTCACTGAAGGCTTAATTCACCAGCAAAACTTCCGCTCATTCGACCAGCGCAAAGTAACGCTATTACCCACCCATCAAACGTTAACCGCGGATAACTATAAGAGCGTAACTGCCGGGGTTTTTGTACTTTCGTAAAGAAATTAAAAAAGGCTAATTCACTTAACACATCAGCATAAACATGAATAATTTAAAATAGCGCTGCCAAATTGTACTTCCAGTAACATTTTATAGCTTTTAAATATTTTTGTTATGAATTCGGTTTTTTCAATGTGTAGGAATTTTATTAATCCGTTTTTGAAATATTTTGGGAAAACGGTGAATTGGTGCTTAAAATTATAATTTGAAATTTTAAGTATTCTTAGCTCCTTCTTCAATACAGGTCAGTAAACATAAACATTCTTTTTATAAACCTTTGTTGTCACTACTTTGTTTTTCTACAATTAATTGAAAATAATTGTGTTATATTGATTGATTTAATTAGCATATCTTTTAAAAAGATACCCTAAACGACTGGGGTTCGTCAAAGAAAGGAATAATAAATTTATTTTTTTATGTCTACATTATTTTAGAAGATAATTGTTAATTTTAGTACCATTATGCAATTTACAGAAAAATATGTCCCACTACTTTATAATTTCGTCATCTACTGTTGAATATAACTTCCACAGACCTCTCGGTTGTAAATCCGCTACCGGAAATACAAACAGATCAAAGTTCCAAACATACAAAAAAATAATCGATTATTAGGGTCTTTTGTTCGCAACTACATGCCCTCTTGCGGTCGAATGGAAAAAAGTCGTCTTTACTACATCAAAATAAGCCACAGTTATTATAAGATACACGTGACTGTGACTGATTCTAATGTTTATAAAACGCTTTATGTTTATAAGATGTTTTTTGAAATCTAAAATGAGTCACAGTCAAATTTATTTTATACAAATTGTGGCTCATTATGCCGTAGTAAGGACGAAATAGACGCGAATGGAAGTTTCGGCGGTCAAATCACCTTTATCACGCCCGAGTAGGACGGTGGGGAAGGCAACTTCCGCGGAATTGAATTTTGAAAATCTCCGTCGAATTCCACCCTGTTGGCATGATCCTGTCCGATAGTTTCGGACGATAAAAGGCACCGCGATACGGTTGAAAAGCGTAGCAGTTAAACGGGGGACGCGCTCGCGATTAGTATTCGAGCCGGATAGCGCACGCACGGGTGCGGTTAAGGCGTAAGAGAGTTGGCGTAGCGCGCACAATAGTTGCGCGCGCACCGGAGTGGGGCGCGAACACTGCGCGCAATTCTCGGAGGGCGGTTAGCGCGAATGCTATGCGCTAGTGCTCCGCGATCAATCGCAAACGTTGCCGAAAGAACGAATACTTCTTCCTAGTCACAAGATCTAGTAGAAATCGTTGTATTTCACAAAGCCAATCCACGGCTGATCTCAAAATTTATTATAAAAATTATAAAAATTTATTATAAAAATTCTAGAGAAAATTTATTATAATATTTTTACTAGAAACTTTAAAGACATGTGCACTGTGTACAGTTTTTTCTAGATTGGCAAAAATGGTAAAATTTTAAAAAAGACATAATTAATTAATTTTTTTTTTATTTTTACAATTTTCACTTTTTTGATATAATTTTTATATGCAAGATATAACTATTTAGTGTTTAATACAATTTATATTTTATTGTAAAAAAATGTATGGTTTGTTTTGTAAAATATAAATCTCTCATAAGAGACGCGTTGACACAGAACTTAGTCTTTCATGTTTACTATTAAAACGACACATATTAAGAAACGCGCAAAATCAACCATCAAAATAATGATATTTGGTAATATTTGGATTTCAAAAGGTCAGTTTTTAAAAAAATATAATTCTTTTGCGACTGATAAACCATGGTAAGCTTTTAAAAGTGTGGCAAAATATTTAATCCACAAAATTCACAAAATCGCATAAAAAGCTATCAAACCAATAACCTTAATTTTTTGTTCGTAATAAAAGTATAATCAAAACTTTTTATAAAAAGCCAAATGACGTTGACTTTTTTTTGACGTGGGCACTAATTTTGTTTGTGGGATTTTTGAATTGATCGAAGTTACAAATTTAAATAGGCTTCTCAATCAAAAAATAACAAACAAAATGACACGCGAAGAGGCCTATTTTTAAACTAGATTGAATGTAACAAACGAAGATCTTTTTTTCAAAATATTTATTATAGAGACTGATTGAACAAAAAAATCATGAAAAATATAATAAAAACCTCAAAAACAGGCATTAAAAAGACTTAAAGGTTCGTAAATAATAAATTTTTAATAGTTAATTTTTATATGTAAAACCTACGTTAAAAGACACAAGACAATAGAAGCTATTCAAAAAAATTGATTTCGTACAAATAATACATTTGAATTTTGGTTTAAAAATATGGAAGTAATGGTGTTCCAAAAGTCTTAAAAATTTTAATATTTTTGCACTAAGTAAACCAGATTAAAAAAAGGCTGAATTGTAAATTTTTACCGTTTTTTTATCACCCGGGTTTTTAAAAATTTCCCGGATTCTAACAAAGTCAAATTTACTTAAAAAATTGATAGAAGAATGTTTTGCGGTGTTTTCGCACATAAATTAATTCTAAATTTCATAACCCACAAATTTCACTATTTTCTGGGTGAAGCTGAGCAATTTATTACCAATTTTTCTAGAAAAAAAATGGCATTTTTAGAATGCTTGATTGAAAATACGTAAAGATGTCCTCATTAATTGTAAAAGATTTAAGTTTTAAATTAAAAATAGTATGTTGATGATTCAATTTCATTTTTTTAATAATAGCTTAAAATGCAGATTATAGCTGTTATAAACGCACAAAACATTGTTTTGTAAATATATAATTTTTTAGCTGAAATTAAATGTAGTACGTCTACGAATCTATTATTATATTTCACGCACTATTGACTTCCCTAGCTATAAAATTACACAATAAAAATAAAATTAAAAACCATGTAGACAAAGCACAATTCAATATAAGTCAGCTTATGAGATGATATTTCGAAATGCTAAATGTATTAAAGCCAGTCAAACCAAAACCCGCTTTTTTGTCTATTAGTTTTCAAATCGATATGTTTACCACGCGGTTGTTGATTTTTCGAAAACGTAAGTATAAATCCATCCAGGAGATAAGAAAAAATTTCACGCTCAATCAGTTCGATCTGAGGATTAAAAAAACATCCTTATTAGGCGAGCGCTCGCTAAAATTCCAAGGATTTTGCTAGTCTTGTCTTATCCTTAATAACCCGAAATCTGATTGGTCGGCATTCGCTGCTGTAATTTTGCACCAATCACATCCGTTTTGTCAGCCGACGTGTACCACTGATTGGCGGTGTTTTAATTCGTATAAGCGCTGATAATTTCGTGTTAACATGAACATTTACTTTCTGTTTTCGCGTCATAAAGCATGATGTTGAGACTTGAACCGTGCCCGTGTTATAGGATATTATGCAAAATTCAAAAATTAATTATAACATAAATTAAGATACAAAAAAATAATATTAAAAATTCGTAGGATTTAAATTTATATTTACACCCTTTGTAGCAAATGTACATAATACGATCGTCTTCTGGGTTTTGCTCATCGATAGACATAAAAATTACTTTTTTCTGATTATTATTGCGTCTTGTAAAAATATGTTTTAATTTTTTTTTCGATAGGGGCCTCAAAGCCAAAAAAAATCCATTTGGTATTGATTAGCGGCGGTGACGCGCTTTTCTTCTGGGTGAAAGACGCTTTATTTCGCTCATATAATCAGAAAGCGTTATATCATTTTTAAAAAGTTATATTAAAGAAATTTACTTGATGTTTTGATAAAAGTTTTGTGGTGGTACTACGCATAAAAACAAATAAATAAAAACCTTTAAAAAAAGCCAAAAAAAATAAAAAAATAATTTTTCTTGAACAAAATATAAAAACGCAAAAAGCATAAAAATAAACTCAACAACACAAAAAAGTTTATCAATTTAGAGGCAAGAAAAAACTTTTCTAACATACTGATATATTGACATAATGATATGACCGTTAATTTTTACAATTTTCAGTAAACCCCTCTACATGCGAAAATTATTTCAGGTTGGTCTTCCACATATCGAAAAAATTAAAAAAGAAACTAGCAATTCCAAAAGCGGAAAGCCTTTCCAGTTATAAAAAATAGCGTTGTAAAATACCTTACACTAATAATAATTTGTAATCCAAATAAGCTGCAGAAATGCTATCGCTAAAAAGCAGACATAATAATTTAGAAATTAATCAGTCAAGTGCTTTAATAAAAGAAACAGGGTTAGTGGTAGCTGTAAATTCCGAGAACAAACGTTCGTTTTGGGTAACGTCAAAATGAGCCATAGTCCTTAAAAGTCTCCGGTTCTGAATTTATATAATTTCAGTCCTTTGTAGTCGCCTAAGTTTTAGTAGCTTGCACTTTAATATCATCTATCTAAAATCGAAAGTATATAAGGATTGGAACACAACATGAAACCGTCGAGACTTAAATTAAAATTTTTAGTTTCTAAAAATTTTATAGAGACTTATATAAAAATATTCCCTCCACAAGAATCAGAAGCGTATAAAATAGCAAATCGTCCCCATTTATGATGGTTAACAAATGTCGATATTTTTTTCAGTATCAGCATATTTTTTTCATATTCCGTGTGAAAAAGCCGTAAATTTAATTTTTTACTAAAGTTAAGACTCAAAATTTGCCGTAGAAAATAACTTTTACTACAACTTCATTTTTATCACTTATTTTATATATTTTTATTTATTTTTAATAACTTAATGTCATTTTATTTACATTAAAAACAATTTGTTGTTAAAAAACAAAAATGCGCATCTAACACAGCTTTTAACGCCATCTTGATTTTGACTCAATTCGCTTTCTCAGCGAAGCCAATCGATAAAACCATGAAAAATTAATTAAGTATAACACTAATTGCTCACATTGAACGTGCTGAAACTTGTGAATGCTTAAAAATCAACCATTAAAACTCTAGAAAAAGCAGTTTTTCTGTTTTGTTAGTAACTATTACTGCTATCAGGTTATTTGAAGCCAGTTTTGCAAATTAAAAAGGCGCAAAATTATTTAATTATAGTTGTCATATTTTATTTTAATTCTGTTGCCACATGAAGCAAAAGCGAATCATTCATTTATTTTTGTACCAAACTTTATTGAAAAAATTATTTATGGTAGGAGTGGTTTAGAACCTGAGTTTAAATAAACTTATCATTAACACATAAAAGAAAAAAACCAGTGGAGCTTACACGACCTGTATAACTAAGTTTATGTACGCATTTCTATTTATTTACGCATACGCTTTTTGTTCACTAAGGCCTACATCGTCGAATTGCGTTTGCAGATTTTACAAAAATAATTTGTTTTTAACCGGACAAAGATAACTAGGAAAGAAAAATGAGGGAATTATTCAGAGAAAACGATCACGCTAATGTTTTTTATTAGACAAAAATATAGGCAATGAAATGGCGAAAAACTAATTGAATAAATTTTGAAATTGTTTTTCATCGTTTTTTAGCAGCAGCTTTGAGAATAAAAATGTGAAAACAAGAAAAATAGACCATATTTTTTGATACCATTGTTTTAATTCGTCCAGTTTTAACGCCTATTGAAAGCATCTTTAAAATTATTTGACGCGTTTAAAACCGCACTCATTATAGCGACTGATTTTCAAAATTTTCCGAATTCAATTTAGAACTTAGAAGCTAAATAACTGAATAATTATTAAACGACTGACCTAATTGTTAAAAGTTTTTAAATTTAAAACAGGTTATAAAACACTTGAGTACGTGATTAGTTCATATAAGTTATATTTCCGAAAGTTACGAGCTCCAGAGACAAACAAACCCCTGGAACTCGGAAATGCCCTCCTAGCTTAAGCATAATTTTTTAAATAATTAAAAAGTAATATTCAAAATTATTTTGTCGAAATTTTTTTGAAACAGATTTTGTTTGAAGCTCTTTACGCCAAAAATAGTGCTCAAAATGTTATAATGACTTCAACCATTTTTACGTTAAATTAAAACTAAAATTATTCATTTAAGGAATTCACACTGCTTTATGCTCAGAGCTTCACAGCATAATATTTGTGAATAGCAACATAACTATTTCATTATTTATTTCTCGTAGTTGTCTTGTCTGAATTTTCTGAGATTTTTAACATTTTTACACGTTATAATTTTAAGGATCTTCAAATGGTAGGTACTATTCGTGATTTACAGCGATTTGCTCCGTTGATATCAAAATGGAAGAGTAATTCTATAGCGTCATAATGCTGTGGAAATATTTAAAACAGAAAAACTTTCGTTCGAATGGGAGGGTTTTGACCATCGTGATAGCGCGACAAGTAGGCGGTGAAGACACACATATTACAATAGGCATAGTGGTGATTTTCTTTTCTCTGTGTTTAAGAGGCATCGAGAATCAGAAGGGGTTAAACGCATGTGAAGACAGGGCCGAGACTGCCAAATACTCAACTTCGGCTTTAAAATGCTCCCTGTCACGGTATCGTCGTCCCCAAAATAATACGCCTGCCATTTCGACGGGGTAAAAATCAGAAAGCGTTAAAAAATGTAAAACGATGTTTTTCTTGTAACCTTTTAAATAAAACTAAAATAATCCACATAACCTTTTCCAGGGTAATATAATAAATAACTATACAAATATTTTCTCCTGGAAAAACTGGACTACAGGTAAAAATGGTCCACAAAATAAAAAAAGTCATATTATTTTAATTAATTAAGTAAAATAACATTGAAGAAATATGTAAAAAAATGCTATTATTTTATATTCCGAATTTTTTGTATACAATCTGGAGCTACTTTAGTATAACATAATGTTGGGGCCTGAATTTAACGACGAAATAAAAAAATTGTCAAAAAAATAAAAAGCTGGAAAAATAAGAAGAGGTAAGACACAATGGTACTATGCACATTTTTAGAGTATGCCGTGGACGTAGAATTAGACATCATTAAAAGTTTGAGTTTAGACAACTTTTAGTTTGATCAGCGGCTGTTTGTTTATATTTGTAGAATAAATAACGAACTAAAATGAGAATATCTATACAGTATCTATAGACTAATTCTGAATAAGCGTTTTTTATTGTACAATAAAGAGTACAAAAAATAAATAAAATTTTAAAAATCGTAGTTTTTTTAGTTTCTTTAGTTTTTAACCTATACCTAATTATAATTGCTACACGATGATATGTTTCACTATGTTAAAATGTTTTAATATATCAGTTTATGCTAAACAAATTTTGGTTTTTTTGATCAAACATAACAATAGTTAGAAATCATCACTAAAATAGTTTTTTCGTTAACAATGATTTTAAATTAGTAAAAATAAAGTTGAGATTTGTCCTTTGAAACTAATTTAAAACCTACACAGGTTTTTTAATATTTTGGTTGTCAAATTATTCCACATTAAAAAATCAATTTAAAAAAGTCCATTCCAAACTTTTAAATAGAAGCCTTTTCTGTAATTTGAACATTAAAAAAGTGGAAACCAAGCCCGCCAGCAGCGCCAAAAACTTGAAAAAAAGGGGTCGAGATTTTAAACCAATAAATATTTAAAATATTTAAAACGTAAAATGTACAAGTCGCTCGCTGTTTCTCAATATTCCTTCTACATATAATTGCCGCTGGTTGTCATTGTACCCTTTTTTACATTAAAAAACCTGATTAAAAACTATCAGGCCGTAAGGGCTCGCCCTCAGGAAGAAATAAAGAATGAACGCTTTAGAATAAAAATAATAAAAAAGTTTCAAAGATAATGTAACCAATTATTATTAAGTTGCGTAAGGCGTTTCTCTCCACGTGATATTTTCCCGAAGAACGAGTGGTTACTTTACCACCTAGTCAATTTCGCCCTGATAGAATTCATTTTTAGTCTATAGCTTCTAAAAAAAATAAATTGTAAAATATGAAGAAACCGTTTAAATGAGAAAAAAAGAAAAAATAACCAAAATCAAATGAAATGTTACTATACAACAATTATTTGCATTTCGCCAAAAAAAACACGATTTACTACAAGGTTTTCTACTTATGCGACAGTTTTATAGAATAATTCCGGTAACATAAATGGCCAATAAATTATTCAAGCAGACAAAAAAAACAAAGAAACCATGAAAAACGATTTTCACTTAACAAAAAGTTGGCTTTTTGGCAGCCCTAACGAGCCAATAGCTCGGATCCAAAATGATAATAAAATTGACTGATAACTGGAAGAGTCGCCAATAAAGGAAATGCTAATCAATTTCGACAACACGTTGCAAATTGGCAGAAACTGTGACTATTACAATTTTGTTTTCCTGGAAGTTTGCCACCGTACGACCGCGTGTTTTCGATCTAACATTAAAGATTTAGTTTGGTAAATGGTAAGGAGTGTTATAATTTACAAAACAAATATAAACATAAAATATAAAGCCCATTTTTTAGATAAATGAAAATTTAAAATTAAAAAAGTACTTATTGAAGTGTATTATACTGTAAAAATCAATCGCTTCCTTGTTTTTCTTGATTTATGCAACATTAAGGAACATAATACAGCAAATATAAAGTTTTTTGAAGCATAACAAATAATAATAAAATTGAGAAACTTCTGGCTTCGAAACCTTAAATTAAAAACAAATCCAGGAAAAATAATTAATTCGCTTTTCTCTGTGCAACAACTCTGTGAATTTGCGCCACCAGCCTATTAAAAAATTTCCAAAATCAATGTTTCCTGCATTGTTTTTCGCAAGAAACCTTGATTTACGTAGTTTATCGCGTTTTAAGTTTGAATATATAGAAACAAAAAATTTGCACAGACAAAATGTTTGAAACAATGTTTATACGAAAACTAGTCGTAGCTGCGACTCTCGCCACTTTGTATACTCCAATAATTGCCAGAATTGTTTTTCGTCCTCTAAATCGACTAATCAGCCTAATGGTGGTAGAAATCATGTACGGACACGCTTACAACTTTACTTGAGGTTGTAAAATCCAAAATAAGTTTCCAATTTTGTGACTTCTTACAGTACGCATGCTCTCTTTTGCGTGTGGGGCCCACTAGCCGGAAACAAGCGAAATGATTCACTTTACACTGCGCCGTTAAAATAGAAGCAAGTATTTCACGGCTATGTTAAATCTCAATTTACCACTAAATAATCTTAATCAAAATCGATTTTAAACGTATAACATAACAAAATTTTAACAAAAATGCCAGCGTTGATTACAAAATGCAATATAATAGACTTCTTACACTAAAAACAATTAATATAAAATAGAATTATTTGCAATGTTTTTTTAAGTTTTCATTAAAAACAGAAAAATGATGTTTAACTATAATAACACACACAAAAATTATAAAAAAGACGAAAATTAAACCACGCCTACGTTTTCAGCTACGGGTATTTTACCTATAAAAGGCCTTTGTTCTTGTAAATATGAAAAAAATAGATTTAATGAGTGCGTAGTTTTTTGTTAATGAACAGGAATTTTTATATTGAAACCTAAAATTATATAATACAACCAATTCATTTTTTGCTGTTTTTTGCTATTGTAACTCTAAAACATGAAAAATATTAACAAAACTTTTTTGCCAAAACCCTTCAAAAATTTTATTTTAAAATAACTGAGCATGTTCTAAACGGCTTTATATTTTTTATAATACAGCTAACTTTAATAAATTTCGGTCCATAAATAAACTATTTCTAATTTTGAAAAACCGCCAAGCAACAATTTGTAGTTATTTGGAATAGCTGAAACATTATTAAAAACTAAAAAGCTCTTTTAAAATTAAAAAATTAAGTTCTGAATTCGCATTTGTTCTGGGGCTGCATAAACACTTATATTTACCCCGATAAATCCATTCCAATGAAAATAAAAAAAAATTAATATATATTGTAAATTAATAAGACTGCCGCATATGGGAGTGAAAATAATTGCAATGATTTTTTTGTTTTTTTTTCTGGCGTTGCGAAACCACCTCGCGCAAAATGAAAAATTTTCGTCAATGCGCGTATTTTATTTTTTATTGAATTAATCCGACATGAGAAAATATTTATCCACCTCTCGAGTTGGATAAATTCTTATCCTTAAAACAATAGAAAAATTTTATCCCGACTTTAACCTGGATAAAATTGATTTTTCTCTCGCATCATTACAAACGTAAAAAAGTTATCCCGGGATAATTTTTAACCGCGCGTCAGAATGCGACCCCTGGTTTTTAGGAAAAAATTTATTTAAAGCGTATTTAATATATAAAAGTCCGATTTGACTTTTGGGTTTCGCTTTGTCAGCTTAAAAAAGAGCGGTTAAACCTAGTTCACACCGAAGTGACAACGCCTTTCCCAAACATTCACAACGTTATATTGCCACTTGTCGCTGCAGTTTGACCGTGTTATCACGTGTCACTTGTCATTCCGGTGCAAATTACATTCACAACGTTATATTGCCACTTGTCGCTGCAGTTTGACCGTGTTATTACGTGTCACTTGTCATTCCGGTGCAAATTAAACCTCACTCTTCGTCCTTTGATCTTTCATAAAAAGTCATTTAGAGGGAAAAAACAGCGACCCCCGAAGCTCCGCCCTTTAAATGATAGATTTCAGTTTTAGTTAAACTTAAAATAAGTTTTGTTGATTATAAAAAATAAATTTTTGGTTTCTTATTAACATTAAAACAAGTTTTACGTTATTTTTTAAGACTTTTTTTATCGTTTTTAATAAGTTCAAGAAAATTTTAGCTTACAAAAAAAATCATGAAACTAAAGTTAGTACAAATTTAGTGCGGAGAGTTCCGGACCTCCCGGTATGCTCTAGGGCTCCGAAAAGCAGATTCCAGTCGTCTTAGAGCTTTGGGATCAGAGCTCCGTGAAACATTACTATAGTGGCGACGGTCAGTGTTTCGAATTTTTCTTGGAGGTTCGGCAGTTTCGCAATTTTAATTTTTTTTATTTTTATAATTTTTTCATATAATTAAGAAAAGGTTTCACGATTTTGAGACTATGCCACTTCTCATCAGCGATAATTGTGATAATTTAGGAAAAACCGTAATATAGGTCATTTTCATTGAATGCCTACTCTGATAGAAGCAAAAAAAAATGTAATATCCGTAATTTTGTTTTATTCAAAAACAAGCGCAATAGTTTTTCAAATATAAAAATCAATTTTATCCAGGTTGAAGTCGGAATAAAATTTTTCTATTGTTCTAAGGATAAGAATTTATCCTACTCGAAAGGTGGATAAATATTTTCTCCTGTGGGATTAATTCAATAAAAAATAAAATACGCGCATTGACGAAGCTTTTAATTTTGTCTTAACCATAGGGGTGAAACATTTTCACCCCTCCTAGGTAACACGAACTTAGATCCAAACGAACTTAGATCCAGAACAAAAACACGAACTTAGATCCAAAGACCCGAACTTAGATCTAAATTTTTGTTTACGTTTTTCTTTTACGTTATCAACTTTAAAAAAAAGATTTTAAATGTGTTTTAAATGTTTTAAACATTGAGTTTTGCTTCTTACGTGTAAAATATGTGTTTGTTTATAGCAAACAAAACATTTACTCAAAAAATATTCGTGTGTGAAGACTTATATCATGTGTATTATGAGTAAATTAAAAATTTAAATCGACAAAAATTCTTGTTAAAACACAAATATATGTGTTATTAGTCAATTAATCAATTGATTTAAAGCTAAATATCATAATAATTACATTATTATTTTAAATGACTTTATTTTAAATGTGTTTTAGTAATTTTAAATGTACACTTTTGCCTATTCATTGTAAACATAACAGTGATCGATTTAATATTCGATAAAATCCTTAATATTCTTCGTTTGCAAAGTTATGCGGCATTACAAAAGGATTAATTTTGTGAGTGGGCAGGGGACGGCGGCGCCTATTTAGGGTCTAGCGGTCTGGGACATAGGAGCTTGTTTTGTACAAAACAGCATGTATTTATATTGATGTTTTTCATGACCCCTTGGAAATCCAGGATGTGAGCAATTAGTGATTAGTGAATTAGCGGATGGATTAAAAAACAAACGGATGTCCAAGAAAGTTTTCACCAAATAGAGGGTCAAATCGTCGCCCATTATTACAATGTGCGGCTGCTAGTTTTGATTTTTATGGTGATTGACTAATTTAACAATTATCAATTTACGAAATTTACGAAATATGGCGCGAGATTTCGGCGCCGCCAACCATTATTATCACCTTTTAAAACAGAATCGCCAACCGCTAATTCGCTATCCGAGCCTTATAGAGGTATTGTTGGGAATCGCTATAACAAGTGGTATCTGCAATGTATGCAATGTCTTACCTGTGAATTGAGATGAGATTTGTCATTTTTAAATTTGTTGCTTAAAATTTAAAATTGTTTGAGAAATATGTATACTTTGTCTATTATACATAGCTGTACATAAAAATATATTATGACATTTGGCTTTAAAAATCACATCATTAATTCTCTCGAAACAGCACATTAAAAACTTTTTTTACATTTTTTTTCCAACAAACAACCCCAAATTTTACACGTAAAAAGCAAAACACAATGTTTAAAACGTTTAAAATACATTTAAAATCATTTTTTAAAAGTTGATAACGTAAAAAAAAACGTAAACGAAAATTTGGATCTAAGTTCGTGTTTTTGTTCTGGATCTAAGTTCGTTTGGATCTAAAGACGCCAAATCCCCCTGGCTTGTCTTAGCGCCTGCCCTTTGCATAATCTGCATACTGAAGATAAGTTTCAGGTTATTCAACAACAACAACATTTTGCGCGAGGTGGTTTCGCGGCGCGAGAAAAAAAAATCATTGCATTTATTTTCGCTCCCATATTCGGCCGCGTCATGTATATTAAATTTTAAAATAATTAATATTTGTTGTTTTTTTTTTAATGAAATGGATTTATCGGGATAAATACAAGTGTTGCGTCAAAATTGCGACCCATCTTTTTCTTAAATTTATATTAATTATTTTTAATTCTTATTTTCCTTATTTCAGAAATAACAGCAACTTCTTTGGTTTACTACATTATTTTTATAATTATAATTAATTATTTTTTATTATTATATTTATAATTATAATTTTTATAATTATAATTATTGTAAATGAAATAATAAGAACATAAAATAAACACTATTACAAAAGCAAATTGAAAATTGATCATTTTTTTAAATAAAAGCAAAAGAATTAAAGGGTTATTTTTTCAAATTAATATCTGTTTCCGGATTTTATGAAAAATTATTTTGCTTGTTTTTTGACGCTTCTAGACAGCCTTTAAGTTTAAAAAAAAATTTAGTGTCAACTTCAAGAATAGTAAGAAACAAACTTAATTTAATATTAATGATGTGATTAATCTTGCGATACGTGTGTGCCTAAAAATTATTACATATTCCTATGCTTTTTTACTGCAAAGCAAAAGATGGAGTCCAAAAACAGCTTTGATTTCTTTGTTTCAGTTTAGAAAACATATAAATAAAAGTAAGGAGGTTACGTGAGAAAATTCACATCTATTATAAAATTTGACCTTTGAAAAAACGCTA
>JASAMX010026688.1:0-32919 GCA_030248175.1 Microlaimidae sp. YZB2_3
GTGCTGTTACATGCATAGGTGGGCAGCTTTCCCCGGATTTGGGGGGTATACCTGACCCCTGAAGTTCGGGGGGAGTTTACCTTAATTATCCCATTTTTAGCGTTTTTAGTACTGGGACCTCCCAAATTTTACGGGGATGTCCGGGCTACCCCCAATTTTAGGGGGGTTGTCGGCTATAATTGGGACGTTGGAAAGGTATAACTCCCTACCCACCTATGGATGGTTATATGTATTTTTCGATGATTCTTAACGATATTTTATATGTTTAGGCGGCACAGTTAATGGCTCCTCAGTTGAGCGCGTAATATTTACTCAAATGGCTCAAATCCATCCGCATCAGCAGCACATCGGCTATAATCCAATGATCGTAAGCGCGGTACGTATTGGTTAATAAAACATTTTTAATTTAGTTGTTTAGCTACTTTTATATTTAAATACATCCAACATTCAAAAGATATGTTGAGGTTTTTGTGGTTAAAATTATGCTGTCCGCTATAATGAGTGAATATGGTATTCGTTTTTGTTAGTGAAATATACGTTTTGAAGGGGAACACGCACCGTAAAGAGAATAATCTGAAAATATCTTATTTGTTAATGTCGCATCTGAAAAATTTATTATTATTTCTTTTTCGTATTAATGTATTTTCTGGGCTAAATGTTTTTTTAGGCTTCTCTTACTAACCCGTTTCCCGTGAATGCCTTTTCCCCCGCTTAACCGTGAAACCTTCCTACAACAAAGATAAAACTTTCGTCTCACAATGGGGGTATTTTTCTGTGACAAATGTCGTACGTAGACTTTACCGCGGTAAGCTCTTTGTACGACCTAGGTTTTTATACATAATTTTTGTGCGCGAATACTGCCCAGTGAGCGAGCAAATTGAAATGGTTAAAGCTGTACGGTAGCAATATGCAAATTTTTGCAACATGAAATATCCTACGTAATACCCTGTGTCCGTCAATAAAATCTGCATATTGCTACCGTACAGTTTTAACCATTTCAATTTGCTCGCTCACTGGGCACTACTCGCGCAAAAAATTAGGTATGACGGAAGTATGACATAGGTCACACAAAGGTTTTACGGTTGTAGCGGGGGAAAAGGTAATTACGGGAACGGGTTAAGCTAAAAGGAAAAACTATTTAAGCGTGATCCACCAAATAAATAAAAAAATTTTGCTTAAATTTTACCCTAACAATATTTTGTTTATCTTTTAATTTTGTTTAGCTTGCTGGAATTAACAGTAGTGGACAGCTACCAAAATCAAGTAAGCGTAAATTTATTTTGCCTTATTATTTTATAACAAAATATTGTTTTATTATTATTTATTGCTTTTAATATTATCTTTTATTTCCAATTATAGAGGTCAGAGCAGAGGTGGTTCTTAATTCTTAAAGGTGCGGTGCGAAGTCAAACTTTTTGTTTTCGATTTTGATATTTTTTTGTGAAAACCTTACCCCTGTCCCGTAGGTGGGCAGCCTCCCGGATGTGGGGGAGGTATACTCGACCCCCTAATTTGGGGGGGGGTTTCCCAAAAATTTTTCTGGGGCATACATCAAATACTCCATTTTTAGCGTTTTTATGCTGGGGGGACCCCCCAAATTTTAGGGAGGTTGTCCGGGGTACGCCCAAATTTTAGGAAGGTGTCGGGTATAATCGGGATTTTTGGGGGGTATAACTCCCCAACCCTCCCCCCCTGCCTACCTATGCCCTGCCCCAAATAATCCACAAAAATTTTTTCAACAAAATATCTCCAGTGGTTCAGGAGTTATGACGTCCCAAAAATGGAGTTTTTCGACAATTCTATATGTGAAAGATTGCTCAATGAGTACAACGATTTAAGTTACAAATTATGTACTCAAAAAAGCGGCCACTTTCTATTTTAATTTAATACCTTGATCGTTAAGATTGGTGCATTATTTGTCGAGATATTGCGTTTTTTGTACAAACAACCTTCGATTTTTTCACCAAAAACACGAAGTGAAGGAAAGAAAGGTTGAGCAAACTTCACAAAATCGCTGCCGTCGTTTGGTGTTTTTAGGGTTTTTTGTACGGGAAACGCAATATTTCGACAAATATTGCACCAATCTTAACGATCAAGGTATCAAATTAAAGTAGAAAGTAGTATATAATTTGTAACGTAAACCGTTGTACCCATTAAACAATCTGTCACGTACAGAATTGTCGAAAAACGCAATTTTCGGTGGGTCATAACTCCTAAACCGCTGAAAATATTTTGTTGAAAAAATTTTTATGGGCTATTGGGGGCAGGGGTACTGTTTTCACAAAAAATTATCAAAATCGAAGACAAAAAGTTTGACTCAGCATCGCACCTTTAATTGTTTTTGTTACAGGTGGTTCTTAATTGTTTTTGCTAAGCTACGTGTTTTAAAGTTATTCACTCAAATATCTAAAGTACCCTAGTTTTCGTTTTTTTATGTGGGATATAAAATCCCCACCTTGCCCGCCACACCTCTCTTTAATTAAACTGACATGTAATTGTTGTTGGCAGTAAGTAACATTGCTACCCCCAAATATTTTGCTTCGGAGCTCCGGCTATTAAAAACGAAGGGAGCTACGTAGCTCTGCTTTTTGAATCATAATTATTTTATTATTTAAAATACATAAAAAAAGTTATTCAACGTTAGCAATTTTAATTCACTAAAAAATCTTTAAATATTATGGGATTTAATAGTAATTAGCAAAAAATGATTTGTTGGCTTCCAAGAAGCTCCAAAAATGATTTGTTGGCTTCCAAAAAGCTCCAAAAATGATTTGTTGGCTTCCAAGAAGCTCCAAAATTGATTTGTTGGCTTCCAAGAAGCTCCAAAAATGATTTGTTGGCTTCCAAGAAGCTCCAAAAACGATTTGTTGGCTTCCAAGAAGCTCCAAAAATGATTTGTTGGCTTCCAAGAAGCTCCAAAAATGATTTGTTGGCTTCCAATAAGCTCCAGCTCTGAAGATTAAAAAAAACAGAGCCCTCCTGCAGAACTCCAAGTAAGGTAGTAAGAATGTTCTACTTAGCGTTTGTTTTAGACTTCGATGCTAGTGAACTGATGCAGGGGCAGATGGGAGATTTGGGAAAGAGCGGGGGATCGTACGGAATGACGGCCCCGAGCAACACGGCCGGAGGGGCCGCCAACAAGTCCCTCGGAACCGGAAACATGGGGGCTCTGGACCTGAAGGCTTACGCCGCACCCCCGGCGGCAATGAACAAAGTAAGCTAAAGCGGTGTGAAGTCAAGGGGCGGTGGTGCAATTCGCACTATTTCTTGGGTTTAGCTGGAAAATACTGGGTTATGATTCTGTTCCAAGTATTTACGGTTTTCACTGGGGTATATATGAAACTCGCTGCAGTGAGAGTTCTTATTGGGATTTAAAATAAAGCTAACTCAAACTCAGATACCTTTTCCATCAGTTTTGGGTTTTGTATTTTATCTTTAATGTTCTTCTTTTAAAAAGATGATCTAAATTCGTTATTAAATTTTTTTTTTATTTGTTTTAGTTAATATTCCTACCTTCCAATAATATGCTCCGGAGCTCCAACCATTTAAAGCTAGGGATCCCTGGAGCTCAGTTTCACAAAAAATCGATTCAAATCTCTTTTTTAACTTTAAATACCTTTAAAATTATTGTATTTGTGTTTTTAGGACTATTTTTATTGTTTTAAGTTTTGAAAAAAAAATTTTTAGTTTACAAAAAATTTATAAAAAAATATATTAAAGAATAGGGCGAAGCGCCGGAGCTCCGGGAAACATCACTAGTTTATAATAGTGGTTTTTTGGTCAATAGGTTAATTTTGGTAAAAAAACTAAATTACAGGCAAAGTTTTTATTATAAATTTCATTATCAAACATACTTTTCTATAATTAATGTTTCTTATGTACAGTTTCTTATCTATTTTAACAAGTATTTTAACATAACAATTAAACAAACACCTCTTCTGTTGTAAAAAAAGGAATGTCATCCCTTTTGGGAACTGGAAGGAAACTTCGTTAGAGCTTTATTTTTAACTTCAGACCTGTGGACGATCTGGAAATGCCCCCCCCCCCCCGCTTTCTTGGAGGATTTGCCCCTAGTTTTATTGCTCCCCCCTCCGCCAAAAAATGAAAAGAAAAAGTACCCTAAAATTATGACGCCATTTTTGACCTATGATGACGCTAGCATCGCGAATTTTTTGCAGTTTTTAGCCTATTTCATTGTATTTTAAGCCATTTTAGACCTATTTTTACCTTATTTTCGCTTTTTTTTGTCCCTTTCCTTTTCCCTTTTTTTCTCTTTTTTCTCCTTTATTTCTCTTTTTTTTTCTCCCCTGCTTGCCCCCCGTTTCAAAAAAGTTGCCCCCCGTGCCCCCCCATTTTAAAATTGCCCCCCCCCGCGTTTTAACCCCGGGGGGCAGTGCACAGGTCTGTAACTTATTGTACGATTTTAAACAAAAAGAAGTTATACCCTCCCTGATAAAAGCTCGAAACTGCGGAAGTCTTCTCCTCTAAAACTTTAGAGGGTTACAGACTTAAAAACGCTAACATTTAAAAGATATATATCTCAAAAAATATCTAAGAGGCTGTACACCTGTGATGTTTGTAATACTAATATCCTGTTGTGTATGTGTTAAGGGTTTCGATCCAAACAAGTTCGCGCAGGGGCCAACAGGTACGCCACCGCCGAATGTGGGAGCCTTTATCGCGCAGATGAACTTCCAGCAGTATCCCTCTAGCGCCCTCTACCACCACAACGCCCCCCAGATGCTCTCCCCTCAGCTTGGGATGGGAATGCCCGGTAAGTTAGCGTCTTTTTTTATAAAATAAATTTATTTTGTCATGTAAATAGGGTAGTGCATTTAATTTCGGCACTTTTTTTCTTTTTCCGATGTAACTTTTTACTGTATGGCCCGATTTTCATGTTTGATAGCTTATTTTGAAGCTTTACGATACTGCGTTGCGTCCCAAAAGTTTCACTGTACGAAAGTATTTTTTTACTTAATTAAATCAGTTTTTAAAAAAATGGAAAATTGCCGAAATTAAATATGTGCATTTAATTTCGGCACTTTACAAACAATCGATTGTTTCTCAGTCAAAAAATTGTCATTTTCAAAAGTTTAAAAGCCTATCATTATCTCCAGACAGTTTTCTTTAATTTAAGCTTCTACTTGTTCAACGTGTAACTGGCAAAAACTTACAGCTAAAATGCCAAATGGTATCAAAATGAGCAAAATTTGGGAAAAAAGTGCATTTAATTTCGGCACTTTTTAAAAGGACCCATTTAATCGAGTTTAAGTGCAGTGCTATGACCCCTACACATTTCAACGTTGTCTTTTAACTATTTACAACTACAATTTAACATCCGACCACTTAATTCAATCCGTTTTTACCTACAGTATATGAGTGCCGAAATTACACTATTTTATTTTATAACGATTGCTCACCGCAGACGCAACGTAGAACCACGGGGACTAAAAATTCGGAAAATAGACTAAATTTTACCAGGACAGTTTAATTTTTAAACCAATTTATTGCGTAATCATGAAATGCCCATGTTCTAAAAACGAGTAACAAATTTATTTTTTATAAATCACATAATTTCACATAAAAATATCATAACATAACAAATAAAAAACTCACGACAGTCATCTACATATAATTAGCTCTCATTTGAGCTATCAAACGTCGTATTCCGTCCAGGATTACCAAAGATATAGTCCAAAATCAAAAATGTCCAATTGGGAAAAGTGCCGAAATTAAATGCACTACCCTACTTTGACAGGAAAGATACAAAAGCTAGTAAACGTTACAATAAAATTGGTATCTATCTGTATAAACACTAAACATAACAAGACACACTAAAGTCAAAGAGCACCACGGAAATACTCCACAAAAATTATCCGCAGTATTTTTTTATTGTCTTAATTAGCCATTTTCAAAAATAGGAGGACGCGTAAAAGAGGAAAAAATGGAAAAAGATAAGCTGCTTTAGCTTTCTGACGGGGATTTTTTTATCGACGCGGGACTTTAACCTGCAGATTTTACCATGAGTACATCGTGATCGAGGTCTAGTTTGCTAGAACTTACACGATCGCTTGTTGGCGTATAAATGATTATTACTCTATTTATTTGCTTTTCTATAAAATCAACACGATGAGATATGATTGTTTCACTTATGTTTTACTCGTGTTTGTGGTTTGGGTAGGTGAACATGTTTTGAAAAGCAATAGAGAGCATTAGGGTCAACCGGATCGGAAATTTTTGGTCTGGCTGGACCGGACCGGACTTAACTAAAAGTCCATCCGGACCAAATATTGGGTTTTAAATGAAGTATAATTTCATTTGCCAATCGTCTATAAAAGTTTTGTGTTTGTTGTATAATATAGTAATAAACAGAAAAAAAGAAAAAAAAATGAGGACATGTAAACCAGTGCAGAGTGTATAATAATAATTTTGGGGCGCATCACTGTGTTTATTACTTTCCAGATTTTTCACTTTTGACAAGCCAACCGCACGACAAATTTAAAAAAAAAGTATAAACACCTGAAAGTTTTTATAAACAAATTTTTTTAATATAATTTAAAAAATTTAAAATATTTTGTATTGTGGAAAACAATTACAACAAACAAACAAATCAGAATTCAGCCTGTAAATTTTCTGTATCTTCCCTGAAAAAATAAAGCATCTACAACAGTGTTTGCAGTGTTTATTTGCTTTACACCATATTCTATTACACATACCTGATTTTATTTATATAAAATCTGCAAAACCATACACTTGATTTATGTTGTTTCATCTTTCAATATTATCTACCGCATTTTTTTTACTATCCAATCTCCTTTTTTTTCTCCCCCCATTGGACGTGATCACCATGCAAATAAAAAATTATAAATAATTTTTTTGTAAATAATTTTTTTATATAATTGAAAAATTTAAAATACCCTAGAAAAAAAAAGGCGGAAAACCTTAAGAAAAATTAAAACATTATTCCAAATTCCCAAAAAAAAAACAAAAAATAAATCAAAACCCCCACTAAGTTTTAAAAAAAAAACACCCCCTCCCAAAAAAAAAAGTCACTTCCACCAAAAAACACAAAAAAATTATTGCAACAAAAAAATATAAAAATCCCCCCCACACCCCCCCCGTTTTGAAAACTGTTAAAATAGAATCAGCCCCATATATGTTGTGGGTCATCATAATGTCAAATTTCCATTTTTTTATTTTATTTTCAGTTGTTTTTTTTTTTTTTGTTTCAGCTGATCAACGTGGTGGCGGTCAAGCTCTAAAACCGGGTGGAGGTGTTCAGGGCGGGAAGCCGAATTCCGCCTATCCAGGTGCCGTCTACAATTGGAATTAGCAGACAGACAGCCAGACGGACGACGATACACAGAATGTTAATGGATAATTAATTAATTACTTAAAATGACAAGCGTGAAATATAAAGTGTACGAGCGCAGTGATCGAAGAGGGCGGGAGAATTCGCGTATGCAGTAGTAGAGTATTGGGACTCACGGGGAGCGTGTGGATCGAGGTGATTAGAAATCGATATTTCTGATTTATCGATTTTCTATCAGTCGATCAGCGGCGTAGTGTTATAGCTGCGCCGGTTCTTTATTGTTTTCGGCCGTAGTGAGGTGTCTCGTCGCGAGGAGTATAGTAATGTAAACTGTTTAAAGAAAACTGTAATTATAACTAATAGAAAAGCATTAGTAGCGGCGTGCGACCCTCTTGTATTATTTTCTTAATCTCTTTTTCTCTCTGTGTTCCCGTTCATTTTTTGGTAGTTATTATTTTTTGTGTCGGAACTGTACTATCTTTAATACGCCGTGGTATGATTACAATTGCACCGTTATTGTTTTCCAGTTGCCGTATGTACCGTAATCGCACGACGGAGTGACTTGGGAGTGTGTGTGTGCCGTTTTGTACTTTCTCTTCGTGTCATCATCATTTGTGGCGTGTTAAAGTTTAACCATAAATAATTAATATAATTAGCTCTTTTATTTTATAATTATCAAGTTGGCTTTCTTCGGCGTAGTGTTATCACAACTAATGAGGTTTTTTTTCGGTTGTTTTTTGTCTTGGAAATGACGAGCCGGGTGTACCGGTGTGGGCTCACTCACACTCACTCGTTCGCTCCCTTATTGTTGGAATATAAATATAATAATGCAGAAGGAATTAGTTTTTTTCACACTGGTACTATATTTTTCATTTGTTTAATAATATTATTATATATTTTGCACCGCTGATCTGAATGTCGGAAAAGTGTGTGTGTTTTTTTTGTACTAAACGGGAGTTAAAAAATTGATATATTCAGCGATTTACACGTTTAGTCCCTCTACAAGTTTATTAGTACAGATATAATATTACTCTATTATATATTGTTATTATATTATTACTTTTTGTGTACGTTGGTGAACCGCGCGCACTAAAAACTCCGCAAACAAAACGTATGCAGCCGTATTTATAAAGTCGAACTGAAAATGACGTTTTTGATTTAAAGGCCGATTCCTTAGTCGAAATTTTTGAAATTTTTAAAGCAACCACTGAATTAACTTTATCTAAATATCATCCTGTTTCCAACATTACATACTTTTGCTAAACTGAGCTATAGTAAACGATTAACAGACTGGTACGTGGGAAAGCCTGGTTAAAGACCTCGAAATGTGTGAACACTCTAGCGGTAAAGGTTGCCAACATCGTTATTAATGTTGGACGAAGGGTCTCTCAACCATGTGGGTGACATTTTTTGGCCCTCCTGGCTTGTCTTAGCGCCTGCCCTGCCCTTTGCATAATCTGCATAGGGAAGATAAGTTTCAGGTGATGCAACAACAACAATATTAACAGACTGGTTGTACAAAAAAAACTAGCAGTAATAAAACAACAAAGTGTTGATTCTTCTTATTTTTTTAAGAACACAAAGTTTTTAGTTAGTAACTTAACCAAAACTTTGTTGTTGTTTTTTTACTTTTGGTTTTTTTGTATTAATTGTTATTGCACTTTCCAAAGGCTTGTTTACATCTTATTCCAATTTTTAAATTCCCATTTGAATTTCTATTTTTTAAATCCCAATTCAAGATCAAAATTTCTTTTTTCAGACCACCAGTTCGTATTATTTATCATACGTTTACAAGATAAAAAATCAACTCGGAAATTTTTCTCATTAATTAACAGGTATAAGTTGACGCCGTAGTGTCGATTTCCAAAAAAATTGCATAAATTTTACGTCGTCAGTTGCGTCTTGATATAATATTCGTACCAAAATCATGCCTACAAAAACGTTAAAATTTAAAAAATAATTCTGTAAATAAGATAATATTAGAGCAAAAAATATTAAGTAATCAAAAGTAATATAGTTTTCGTTTTTTAGACCCATTGTTTTGGCTTTGTAAAAAATGGCTTCAATTGATATGTTAACCTCAACTTCTAAGTTCTAAGCCATATCTTTTTTGTACTGACTACGGTCTGTTTAAAAATAATTAAAACTGAAGGAAATTTAGGTGAGTATAATATCTCGCTAACGGGACAGTTCATTTAAATGTGTAGAGTTGAATATTAGCTATACATTCATCCTCCGAAACATACTATGTTCACCTAGAATTTTTGGCAGTCAGTCATTTTGAACAGACTGGTTTTATATTATTCTTAATTTGTTTCGAAACAAAAATACTAAAACTCTGATGGTTTTGTTTGGTAGTTTTCTACTTTTATTTACCCTGAAATTGCAATTTAATGTTTTGTTTGCGGAGTGTTTTACAGTGCAAAATACGTATTAAAAGTATTCAAAAACTTATCTGGTAAACATATTTCCCTCACCCATATTTATAGTTCTATTTAAAATTACAAAGTTACAAGCTACTGAAATTTATATATATATCTCCTACCTCCCTGCCATGATAACTTTAACAGTAATAGTAAGCCTTGTTTATTTATTTTTATACGATATATTTTTAACTTATTCCCATTTATTTTGATTTTATTAGAAAATTTACAGATTATGTTACTAGAAACTTTTAACATCTTATTTGCTAGTCAATTTAAAACTTTGTAAAAATTCACGTATTCTTATTAAAGTAAAGTCTATATTTTTAATTCATAAAGCCTTAAAATTTGTTAGGTTGTTTTTTAGAAACCTAACAAGCCAAGTTGTTGCTAATATTTCCTTTTTTAACTCTTTCTTCATTCATTATTCGGTTTGTATTTATATTTTATTCATTGCAAAATTGATTATCAATTTTTAAGTTGATTTTTTACTTTTGGTTTATATAAATTTTTTCACTTTGAAAATAACACAAAATTTGAAAAAAATCACTTTTTTTCAAAGATTCCCATTATTGGAGCTCCTTCACCACCGTCAAAAAAATTTAAAGATTTTATTTAGAAAAAAATTCTAAGAGAAAATAAATAAATCTACCCTCTAATATTCAACACATATTACCATGCTATGATATAAAACAATTAGTAATAACATAACACGCTATTGGACTGTGCTTTTTATCCAAGTTTCGGTCATTTGTATTGTGGTTTTTGGCTCTGCTCTGAACAATTTAATTTAATAAAAAGAATGTATATATAACACATAGTGTTCAGAAGAGCTAAAGAAAAGTTTAAAAATTCCTTTCTCGTCCGAACAACAAGAAGACATTTTGGGAATACTCCGCTAAGATTTTTCTTATTGAAACACAAAAAACTGCATGTATATCTCAAAAATTAATGAGCATAATTTTTAAAATCTAAAGTACTGTACTGCTTTCTTTACCAATAATGATTTGTGTGCGTTATTTTTTTTATTATAAAATGCTTACTGCACAGAAATAAAAGCCAAGAATTGATTAAAATTTTGATAAAAAGTAAAAGTTTTTTGCGTTTTGCTTTCTGTGACAACTGCAAACAGTGAAAACACTTAGTGATGGATTTATTGTAACGTCTTTGATTTGCGTTTCCTTGGTGAATTATTAATAAAATAATTATAAAATTGGCATAATATTCTGAGCTTTTTAGATTTAAGAAATTTGCTATTTTCATTGTTTTTTGTGGAAATGGCTAAGTGGATTAGAAGTGTTTATGTTATTTTTTTTATCTTTATAAAATCTGGAAAGATGCGTTCAATAATTGTTTTAGAAAGCAACAATAATATAACCTCTTATCATATTTAAGATTCATAAGACACCACGGTTGCGTAAATCAACACAGTCTGTTAACTGGATATGCGTATAGTACGTATGAAGCATCTGATATTGCGTGTCATTCGAAAAATAAAAATACATTTGACTAATCGTTCCTGAGTTTTATTTACTCACTGCATTGGGTCAAAACCGATAGTAAATCAGCGTTACAAGTAAATCTCCTTCACCACCTAACCTATAATCAACATAGTTGATGTTTTATATTCTAACACTTTCTATTTAATATAAAAAACCAGAAAATTCTAATTTTTGCACAATAGCAAACTCTATAGACATTGCATTTGACAAATAACTATTCTAGTTTTACGTGAAAAGGTATCTTAAACAAAGGGTCTAATTAATATATGACAGATGATAAAAAAGACATGTTTGTTATACTACGGTGTGTCATTCCATCCAATGAAAATTTACAAATGGGCCATTGTGATAGCACAACTCTAAATTGTGCTATTAAAGAAGCATTTTTTCAACGGAAATTCGCAGTATTAAAATTTATTAATAATAACATAATTTGTTTTGACAAAATAAAAATAAATTAAATTTTTGTTGTTAACAATTCAGCCATCTGTTATCTCGTTACTACGGAAAAATGAGCCATACGCAGCCATTATAAAAAAAAACAAGTCTGTGACTCATTTAGTAGTTAATAGAGTGCTATTGGAAATACAAAATAAGTCACAGTCGCATATATTTTATACGGATTGTGGCCATAGATGAACACGGTCAAAAAGCTATGGGGGTATTTACCCCGGGTAAATGACATTTCAAAATCTAGGTGGGGGTTCTAGAGGGGGTCGAACCTGCCCTAGCTGTCTAGGGGCAGGGGTCGACCCAAGGTGGAAGATTTTAAAACCTAGAAGGGGCTCAGGTGGGGTCCAATTTTCGAAGCAAAATACTTTTAAACCATTAAAGGTTTAATAATAGTTTTTTTATAAGATAATACTACATTTTATTGAATAAAAAGCTATATTCAGGTATAAAAAGGGTGTAAAAACATGAATTTGTGTTAAAAAATCACGTTTTTGGAAGAAAATTTAGTATAAAAAAAGTACTTAAATTTTTCTCGAGAGGGGAGGAGGGGCTGGGGTCAGATTTCAAAATTTAGAGGGAGGTCAGGGGTAAAAAATTCGAAAATTTGGGGGGAAGGGGGGGCCCCTGAATTTTTTTCGGGGGGGGGGGCGCAAAATGAGGCTAGGGGGGTGGAACCCACCCTACCCCCCCCCCTTGTTCATCTATAATAGTGGCTCATTTTGCCGTAGTAACGGCGTTATTATAGACAAAACAAAAAAAACGGAGAATGTCAGGACAACTATAATTCTATTTGAAATAAAAAATATAAGATGGCGGGTCGATTCTCTGGAAAAGTGGCAATCGTAACTGGCTCAACTCAGGGGTAAGTGAACAAATCTTGTTGTGGTGATGTTTTAAAAATATGACGCCTCATAAATAGGAATTACAATGAAAAGTGTTTTGGTAATGGTGTCCCGGTGCGTCGGTCGAAACGTCTCGTAGGCTTTCAGATAGCAGGCTTAAAGGTGCGGTATACTAAATCATGGCGCATTTTTTTCGTTTGGTTTTTGGTATCAATTGATGCGACAGGTTTCACTGAGTTAAAAATCTATTACAAAAAAATTAATTTTCAGCGGTTGTCTAGATATTATCGCTTCATTATTCCATTGATTTTTTTTGCCACTTTGCCAAACAGTAAATAATATACGCCCATAGGTGAGAAAAGGGGGGGGGCAGGGTGGGGTCCACCCCCCTAGCCTCGAAACTTTGGGGCCGCCCTAGACAAAAATCTCGCGGGGCCCCCTCCCCAAATTTCCGATTTTTTCCCACCCCTGACCCCCCTCAGATTTTAATCACCCCCCCCCCCCCTCTCGGGAAATTTTAGGTACCTTTTTTATACTAATTTTCTTCCAACGTGATTTTCTCCATATTAATGCTTTTACCCCTTTTTATACATGAATATGGCTTTTTATTCATAAAATGTGGTATTATCCTATCAAACAATCTAAGCCTATCGTTACTGTTGCTTTCGGACACCAGACCCCACCTGACCCCCCCTAGATTTCAATTTCGCCCCCCGGGTCTCCCCCCCACAAACGGTAGGGGGGGGGGTCCGGACCCCCCTGGGACCCCCCTCCGAGACTTCAAAATTCGATTTACCCCGGGTAACCACCCCCCCCCCCCCTAGCTTCCCCGACCGTGCTCACCTATGTATACGCCCGATGAGAGATTAAAAAAACGCCTGCCAATACTGAACTAAACTCAAAATACATCAAAATTATTTATTTAAAATAACAACATTATAACTGGAATATAATAAATAAAAAGGCACAGAAATTTTTATAATTAAAAATTTTTCACAGTAAAATTTGCATATAAAATATCTTAAATACATCTAAATTTTTACGAGAAAGAATGCGTTTGCAAAGTCCATCGTAACCAAACAAAACGCACCGTGGCTGGTGTTTGGTAAAAAACAAAAAGCTATCTGGAATAACCAAACGATATTCTTGCTAATATCTGGACAACCGCTGAAAATTATTTTTTTTTTTGAATACAATTTTTTACTCAGTGAAACCTGATGCATCGATTGATACCAAATCCAAAGCGAAAAAAATGCGCCATGATTTAGTATACCGCACCTTTAAGTCTAGTGTCGCCCATTTTTTTAGCTTCAAACTGTTTCGCATTCTTTTAAAATCTCTATTTATTTGGCCTCATATGTTTGGACGTCATGTCACACAAGGTAAATGCCAACTAAACTTATGCTTTGCTACTCTTCAAAAAAAACTTTTAAACGATTATTAAAGCTAACACCTGAAGTCTAAACGACTTCTAACTACAAATTAAAACTGAAAAAATTAATATTCTCTAGGTATTTTAAAACTTTGTTTTAAAAACTGGAATGGAAAAGTCGCATCAAATAAGATGGTATAGTTTTGAACATGGAGAAGAAAGCATAATACAGCCCTGGACATTAATAAGTTAATACAGCGCTGGACTAAAACATGTACTCAACTAAATTAAAAGCTTTTTTGGATCTTAGATAACGTTAAATTTTGACCAAAGCGAACGACTCCTTGCCACGCAAAAGTACCTTCCTTCTCCGAAATGACAGGACTATTTTTTTAAACACCCATTTCTAATTTCGTGAGGTGAGGGTTGTTGAGATGAGATAGATGAAAAATAAAAAGTTTCTTGGAGGTTTTATTCTAGGTAAATGACATTTGAAATACTAGTAGGGGGGGGCTCATAGGTGTCTAGGGCATACATGGGCACGGGGGGGGGGCGCAAACCCCCCCCAATTCTGAGAGGGCTCCCCCCCCCCCCGAGCAGGGGAGAAAAAGAACCCCCCCCAAACCTAAAAAAAAAGAAAAAAATTCTAAAATAACTGCCCCCAACTATTTGAGGCAAAATAAATCGCAAAAAAGCTCAAAAAGCAAAAGCTTTTTCTAGTTTTTCTATTTTTCCTTCAATCGAAAGAATGGGTAACTAAGACATTCCCCAGAACCCCCCCCCAACCCCCAGGCAACCGAAACTTGCCATGTATGGCTAGGGGGTGGTGTGATCGAAACGTTTGAAAACGGGTGGAAAAGGGATGTAGAGGGGATCCGATATTTGAAGCAAAACGCTTAAACTATTTTATTGAATAAAACAAGGTGTTTATATATAAAAACGGTGTAAAAATTCTGATTTGTGTTATGGGCGTAGCCAGGGGGTTCAGGGGATCTAGACCCCCCTTTTTGTCGGCAAAGGGAAAAATTTGGGGTTAGACCCCCTTTTGGGTCGCCAAGGATAAAAATTTGGGGGTCTAGAAGGCCATTTTTCTCGCGCTTCGCTTTTGTAATCTTATCTTGGCATGACCAGGTTGGACCCACCCCGTTCTTAATGTTTTAATTGGTCTTCACTTCCATTCCAAATTGTGTTACTTTATTTTTTAACCTTGATACGACCACGATGGACACCCCTGTTTAGATTGTTATATAGTGGGATTAAAAATTTAAAGGATAGGAGAAGTAACTTTAAAACTTTAACTTCTTACACTTTGCATTGCTCAGCTGTAATTCAATTTACTCTTTTTTCAGTTGTTAAGGTTTAGGAAATCGAAAATTTCAAGGTATCAAATTGTTTGTAAAAAATTTTTCTTGGTTTTATAGACTTATTTTTATTGAATAATAGAAAAATAAATAAGTATGTGACAGAAACAAGGAATAACACTCCGCGCTTCGCGCGGAGTGTTATTCTTTGTTTATGTCACATATATATTTATTTCCCTATTATTCAATAAAAATAAGTCTATAGAACCAATAAAAATTTTTTTTCAAACAATTTAATACTTTGAAATTTTCGATTTCTAAAACCTTAACAACTGAAAAAAGAGTAAATTGAATTACAGCTGAGCAATGCAAAGTGTAAGAAAAAGTTAAAGTTTTAAAACTACTTCTCCTACCCTTTAAATTTTTAATCCCACTATATAACAATCTAAAGAAGGGGTCCATCGTGGTCGTATCAAGGTTACAAATTAAAGAACACAAATTTGGAAAGTGAAGACCAATTAAAACATTAAGAACGGGGTGGGGCCAACGTGGTCATGCCAAGATTACAAAACAAAACAACCTAACACAAATTTGGAAGTGGAGACTATATAATTAATCGAGTGCTGAGCGGAGCGAAGCGCGAGAAAAATGGCCCTTCTAGACCACCAAATTTTTATCCTTGGTGACCCAAAAGGGGGGTCTAACCCCAAATTTTTCCCTTTGCCGACAAAAAGGAGGGTCTAGATCCCCTGAACCCCCCCTGGCTACGCCCATGACACAAATCAGAATTTTTACACCCTTTTTATATATAAACACCTTGTTTTATTCAATAAAATAGTTTAAGCGTTTTGATTCAAATATATACATCCCCTTTCCAACCGTTTTCAAACGTTTCGATCACACCACCCCCCCCCCTAGACCATACATGGGCAAGTTGGTCCGGAGTGGGGGGGGTTAAACCCCAAATTAGGGGGGGGGTTAAAATCCGAGAAACGCAAAATACCCATAACGTTTTTTTTCTGGAAGCGTGCATCCTACCCATATCGTTTTTCGATTTTGAAGGAAAAATAGGTTAAAAACACTAATTTTAGGTCAAAAAGCCTTTTTTATTGCATTTTTGAGCTTTTTATTGCTTAAAACATTCCATTTTGCCTTGAAACTTAAGCTTGGAGGAAGTTAGAAGTCATTTTAAAGAATTTTTTTTCTTCATTTTTCCAATATTGGGCGGGGGGGTTACTTTTCTCTCCCCCCCCCCACTTCTGAGTGGGGGGGGGGGGGGTTAAACCCCACTTCTCAATATTTCGGGGGGGGTTAACCCCCCCAACCCCCCCCCCCCCCCGCGCCCATGTATGCCCTATACATCTAGCAAATCCAATCCCACCCCCTACTAGTATTTTAAATGTCATTTACCTAGAGTAAGGACCTCCAAGAAACTTTTTTTTTCATCTATCTCATCTCAACAACCCACACCTCACGCAATTAGAAATAGGTGTTTAAAAAAATAGTCCTGTCATTTCGGAGAAGGAAGGTACTTTTGCGTGGCAAGGAGTCGTTCGCTTTGGTCAAAATTTAACGCTTTCTAAGATCCAAAAAAGCTTTTAATTTAGTTGAGTACATGTTTTAGTCCAGCGCTGTATTAACAATGCTTCCTTCTCCATGTTCAAAACTATACCATCTTATTTGATGCGACTTTTCCATTCCAGTTTTTAAAACAAAGTTTTAAAATACCTAGAGAATATTAATTTTTCCAGTTTTAATTTGTAGTTAGAAGTCGTTTAGACTTCAGGTGTTAGCTTTAATGATCGTTTAAAATTTTTTTTGAAGAGTAGCAAAGCATAAGTTTAGTTGGCATTTACCTTGTGTGACATGACGTCCAATCCAAACATATGAGGCCAAATAAATAGAGATTTTAAAAGAATGCGAAACAGTTTGAAGCTAAAAAAATGGGCGACACTAGACTTAAAGGTGCGGTATACTAAATCATGGCGCATTTTTTTCGCTTTGGATTAGGTATAAATCGATGCATCAGGTTTCACTGAGTAAAAAATTGTATTCAAAAAAAAAATTTTCAGCGGTTGTCCAGATATTAGCAAGAATATCGTTTGGTTATTCCAGATAGCTTTTTGTTTTTTACCAAACACCAGCCACGGTGTGTTTTGTTTGGTTACGATGGACTTTGCAAACGCATTCTTTCTCGTAAAAATTCAGATGTATTTAAGATATTTTATATGCAAATTTTACTGTGAAAAATTTTTAATTATACAAATTTCTGTCTTTTTATTTATTTATTCCAGTTATAATGTTGTTATTTTAAATAAACGATTTGATGTATTTTGAGTTTAGTTCAATATTCGCAGGCGTCTTTTTAATCTCTCATCAGGCGTATATTTACTGTTTGGCTGACTAAGTGGCAAAAAAATCAATGGAATAATGAAGCGATAATATCTAGACAACCGCTGAAAATTAATTTTTTTGCAATAGATTTTTAACTCAGTGAAACCTGTCGCATCAATTGATGCCCAAAACCAAACAAAAAAAATGCGCCATGATTTAGTATACCGCACCTTTAAGCCTGCTATCTGAAAGCCTACGAGACGTTTCGACCGACGCGCCGGGACACCATTACCAAAACACTTTTCATTGTAATTCCTATTTATGAGGCGTCATGTTTTTAAAACATCACCACAACAAGATTTGTTCACTTACCCCTGAGTTGAGCCAGTTACGATAGCCACTTTTCCAGAGAATCGACCCGCCATCTTATATAATTTTTTATTTCAAATGCAATCGCCGGTTTTTTGTTTTGTCTATAATAACGCCGTTACTACGGCAAAATGAGCCACAATCATAGATGAACAAGGGGGGGGGGGGTGTGGGGGGGGTTTCCACCTCCCTAGCCTAATTTTGCACCCCCCCCCCCTAGAAAAAAATCCAGGGACCCCCCTTTCCCCAAATTTTCTACCTCTGACCCCCCTCTAGAGTTTGAAATCTGAAACCCCCCCCCCTCGAGAAAATTTTAAGTACTTTTTTTATACTAAATTTTCTTCCAAAAACGTGATTTTTTAACACAAATTATGTTTTTACATCCTTTTTATACCTGAATATAGATTTTTATTCAAAAATGTAGTATTATCCAAAAAAAAACTATTATTAAACCTTTAATGGTTTAAAAGTATTTTGCTTCAAAAATTGGACCCCACCTGACCCCCTTCTAGGTTTCAAAATCTTCCACCCTGGGTCGACCCCCCCTAGAAAGCTAGGATCCCCCTCTAGAACCCCCTCCTAGATTTTGAAATGTCATTTACCCGGGGTAAATACCCCCATAGCTTTTTGACCGTGTTCATCTATGGCCACAATCCGTATAAAATATATGCGACTGTGACTTATTTTGTATTTCCAATAGCACTCTATTAAGTACTAAATGAGTCACAGACTTGTTTTTTTTTATAATGGCTGCGTGTGGCTCATTTTTCCGTAGTAACGAGATAATAGATGGCTGAATTGTTAACAACAAAAATTTAATTTATTTTTATTTTGTCAAAACAAATTATGTTATTATTAATAAATTTTAATACTGCGAATTTCCGTTGAAAAAATGCTACTTTAATAGCACAATTTAGAGTTGTGCTATTACAATGGCCCATTTGTAAATTTTCATTGGATGGAATGACACACCGTAGTATAACAAACATTTGTCTTTTTTATCATCTGTCATATATTAATTAGACCCTTTGTTTAAGATACCTTTTCACGTAAAACTAGAATAGCTATTTGTCAAATGCAATGTCTATAGAGTTTGCTATTGTACAAAAATTAGAATTTTCTGGTTATTTTTATATTAAATAGAAAGTGTTAGAATATAAAACATCAACTATGTTGATTATAGGTTAGGTGGTGAAGGAGATTTACTTGTAACGCTGATTTACTATCGGTTTTGACCCAATGCAGTGAGTAAATAAAACTCAGGAACGATTAGTCAAATGTATTTTTATTTTTCGAATGACACGCAATATCAGATGCTTCATACGTACTATACGCATATCCAGTTAACAGACTGTGTTGATTTACGCAACCGTGGTGTCTTATGAATCTTAAATATGATAAGAGGTTATATTATTGTTGCTTTCTAAAACAATTATTGAACGCATCTTTCCAGATTTTATAAAGATAAAAAAAATAACATAAACACTTCTAATCCACTTAGCCATTTCCACAAAAAACAATGAAAATAGCAAATTTCTTAAATCTAAAAAGCTCAGAATATTATGCCAATTTTATAATTATTTTATTTATAATTCACCAAGGAAACGCAAATCAAAGACATTACAATAAATCCATCACTAAGTGTTTTCACTGTTTGCAGTTGTCACAGAAAGCAAAACGCAAAAAACTTTTACTTTTTATCAAAATTTTAATCAATTCTTGGCTTTTATTTCTGTGCAGTAAGCATTTTATAATAAAAAAAAATAACGCACACAAATCATTATTGGTAAAGAAAGCAGTACAGTACTCTAGATTTTAAAAATTATGCTCATTAATTTTCGAGATACACATGCAGTTTTTTGTGTTTCAATAAGAAAAATCTTAGCGGAGTATTCCCAAAATGTCTTCTTGTTGTTCGGACGAGAAAGGAATTTTTAAACTTTTCTTTAGCTCTTCTGAACACTATGTGTTATATATACATTCTTTTTATTAAATTAAATTGTTCAGAGCAGAGCCAAAAACCACAATACAAATGACCGAAACTTGGATAAAAAGCACAGTCCAATAGCGTGTTATGTTATTACTAATTGTTTTATATCATAGCATGGTAATATGTGTTGAATATTAGAGGGTAGATTTATTTATTTTCTCTTAGAATTTTTTTTCTAAATAAAATCTTTAAATTTTTTTGACGGTGGTGAAGGAGCTCCAATAATGGGAATCTTTGAAAAAAAGTGATTTTTTTAAAATTTTGTGTTATTTTCAAAGTGAAAAAATTTATATAAACCAAAAGTAAAAAATCAACTTAAAAATTGATAATCAATTTTGCAATGAATAAAATATAAATACAAACCAAATAATGAATGAAGAAAGAGTTAAAAAAGGAAATATTAGCAACAACTTGGCTTGTTAGGTTTCTAAAAAACAACCTAACAAATTTTAAGGCTTTATGAATTAAAAATATAGACTTTACTTTAATAAGAATACGTGAATTTTTACAAAGTTTTAAATTGACTAGCAAATAAGATGTTAAAAGTTTCTAGTAACATAATCTGTAAGTTTTCTAATAAAATCAAAATAAATGGGAATAAGTTAAAAATATATCGTATAAAAATAAATAAACAAGGCTTACTATTACTGTTAAAGTTATCATGGCAGGGAGGAGGGATATATATATATAAATTTCAGTAGCTTGTAACTTTGTAATTTTAAATAGAACTATAAATATGGGTGAGGGAAATATGTTTACCAGATAAGTTTTTGAATACTTTTAATACGTATTTTGCACTGTAAAACACTCCGCAAACAAAACATTAAATTGCAATTTCAGGGTAAATAAAAGTAGAAAACTACCAAACAAAACCATCAGAGTTTTAGTATTTTTGTTTCGAAACAAATTAAGAATAATATAAAACCAGTCTGTTCAAAATGACTGACTGCCAAAAATTCCAGGTGAACATAGTATGTTTCGGAGGATGAATGTATAGCTAATATTCAACTCTACACATTTAAATGAACTGTCCCATTAGCGAGATATTATGCTCACCTAAATTTTCTTCAGTTTTAATTATTTTTAAACAGACCGTAGTCAGTACAAAAAAGATATGGCTTAGAACTTAGAAGTTGAGGTTAACATATCAATTGAAGCCATTTTTTACAAAGCCAAAACAATGGGTCTAAAAAACGAAAACTATATTACTTTTGATTACTTAATATTTTTTGCTCTAATATTATCTTATTTACAGAATTATTTTTTAAATTTTAACGTTTTTGTAGGCATGATTTTGGTACGAATATTATATCAAGACGCAACTGACGACGTAAAATTTATGCAATTTTTTTGGAAATCGACACTACGGCGTCAACTTATACCTGTTAATTAATGAGAAAAATTTCCGAGTTGATTTTTTATCTTGTAAACGTATGATAAATAATACGAACTGGTGGTCTGAAAAAAGAAATTTTGATCTTGAATTGGGATTTAAAAAATAGAAATTTAAATGGGAATTTAAAAATTGGAATAAGATGTAAACAAGCCTTTGGAAAGTGCAATAACAATTAATACAAAAAAAACCAAAAGTAAAAAAAACAACAAAGTTTTGGTTAAGTTACTAACTAAAAACTTTGTGTTCTTAAAAAAAATAAGAAGAATCAACACTTTGTTGTTTTATTACTGCTAGTTTTTTTTGTACAACCAGTCTGTTAATATTGTTGTTGTTGCATCACCTGAAACTTATCTTCCCTATGCAGATTATGCAAAGGGCAGGGCAGGCGCTAAGACAAGCCAGGAGGGCCAAAAAATGTCACCCACATGGTTGAGAGACCCTTCGTCCAACATTAATAACGATGTTGGCAACCTTTACCGCTAGAGTGTTCACACATTTCGAGGTCTTTAACCAGGCTTTCCCACGTACCAGTCTGTTAATCGTTTACTAAAGCTCAGTTTAGCAAAAGTATGTAATGTTGGAAACAGGATGATATTTAGATAAAGTTAATTCAGTGGTTGCTTTAAAAAATTCAAAAATTTCGACTAAGGAATCGGCCTTTAAATCAAAAACGTCATTTTCAGTTCGACTTTATAAATACGGCTGCATACGTTTTGTTTGCGGAGTTTTTAGTGCGCGCGGTTCACCAACGTACACAAAAAGTAATAATATAATAACAATATATAATAGAGTAATATTATATCTGCACTAATAAAATTGTAGAGGGACTAAACGTGTAAATCGCTGAATATATCAATTTTTTAACTCCCGTTTAGTACAAAAAAAAACACACACACTTTTCCGACATTCAGATCAGCGGTGCAAAATATATAATAATATTATTAAACAAATGAAAAATATAGTACCAGTGTGAAAAAAACTAATTCCTTCTGCATTATTATATTTATATTCCAACAATAAGGGAGCGAACGAGTGAGTGTGAGTGAGCCCACACCGGTACACCCGGCTCGTCATTTCCAAGACAAAAAACAACCGAAAAAAAACCTCATTAGTTGTGATAACACTACGCCGAAGAAAGCCAACTTGATAATTATAAAATAAAAGAGCTAATTATATTAATTATTTATGGTTAAACTTTAACACGCCACAAATGATGATGACACGAAGAGAAAGTACAAAACGGCACACACACACTCCCAAGTCACTCCGTCGTGCGATTACGGTACATACGGCAACTGGAAAACAATAACGGTGCAATTGTAATCGTACCACGGCATATAAAATAGTACAGTTCCGACACAAAAAATAATAACTACCAAAAAATGAACGGGAACACAGAGAAGAAAAAGAGATTAAGAAAATAATACAAGAGGGTCGCACGCCGCTACTAATGCTTTTCTATTAGTTATAATTACAGTTTTCTTTAAACAGTTTACATTACTATACTCCTCGCGACGAGACACCTCACTACGGCCGAAAACAATAAAGAACCGGCGCAGCTATAACACTACGCCGCTGATCGACTGATAGAAAATCGATAAATCAGAAATATCGATTTCTAATCACCTCGATCCACACGCTCCCCGTGAGTCCCAATACTCTACTACTGCATACGCGAATTCTCCCGCCCTCTTCGATCACTGCGCTCGTACACTTTATATTTCACGCTTGCCATTTTAAGTAATTAATTAATTATCCATTAACATTCTGTGTATCGTCGTCCGTCTGGCTGTCTGTCTGCTAATTCCAATTGTAGACGGCACCTGGATAGGCGGAATTTGGCTTCCCGCCCTGAACACCTCCACCCGGTTTTAGAGCTTGACCGCCACCACGCTGATCAGCTGAAACAAAAAAAAAGATGCAAATAAAATAAAAAAAATGGAAATTTGACATTATGATGACCCACAACATATATGGGGCTGATTCCATTTTAACAGTTTTCAAAACGCATGTGATCACGTCCAAGTACGGGGCATGTTAAGAATGGGAACTAATTCTAAATAAATAAAATCCATTATTTTTGCCAATAAAAAACTTTAAACCAATCATTGAACTAATTTTTTGGAATTAGACAACCTAGATTTTTACTTAGGAAGGGGGTGTTCAAATTTTTTAAAACCTCGATCACGATGTACTCATGGCAAAATCTGCAGGTTAAAGTCCCGCGTCGATAAAAAAATCCCCGTCAAAAAGCTAAAACAGCTTATCTTTTTCCATTTTTTCTTCTTTTACGCGTCCTCGTACTTTTGAAAATGGCTAATTAAGACAATAAAAAAATACTGCGGATAATTTTTGTGGAGTATTTCCGTGGTGCTTTTTGACTTTAGTGTGTCTTGTTATGTTTAGTGTTTATACAGACAGATACCAATTTTATTGTAACGTTTACTAGCTTTTGTATCTTTCCTGTCAAAGTAGGGTAGTGCATTTAATTTCGGCACTTTTCCCAATTGGGCATTTTTGATTTTGGACTATATCTTCGTCAATGCTGGACGGAATACGACGTTTGATAGCTCAAATGAGAGCTAATTATACTATAGACAACTGCTAGTCTTTTATTTTTTATCGTAATGTTATGAATATTTTTAAGTGTGAAATTATGTGATTTATAAAAAAATAAATTTGTTACTCGTTTTTAGAACATGGGCATTTCATGATTACGCAATAAATTGGTTTTAAACTAAATTGTCCTGGTAAACTAAGTCTATTTTCCGAATTTTTAGTCCCCGTGGTTCTACGTTACGTCTGCGGTGAGCAATCGTTATAAAATAAAATAGTGTAATTTCGGCACTCATATACTGTAGGTAAAAACGGATTGAATTAAGTGGTCGGATGTTAAATTGTAGTTGTAAATAGTTAAAAGACAACGTTGAAATGTGTAGGGGTCATAGCACTGCACTTAAACTCGATTAAATGTGTCCTTTTAAAAAATGCCGAAATTAAATGTACTTTTTTCCCAAATTTTGCTCATTTTGATACCATTTGGCATTTTAGCTGTAAGTTTTTGCCAGTTACACGTTGAACAACAAGTAGAAGCTTAAATTACAGAAAACTGTCTGGAGATAATGATAGGCTTTTAAATTTTTGAAAATGATAATTTTTTGACTGAGAAACAATCGATTGTTTGTAAAGTGCCGAAATTAAATGCACATAATATTTAATTTCGGCAATTTTCCATTTTTTTAAAAACTGATTTAATTAAGTAAAAAAAATACTTTCGTACAGTGAAACTTTTGGGACGCAACGCAGTATCGTAAAGCTTCAAAATAAGCTATCAAACATGAAAATCGGGCCATACAGTAAAAAGTTACATCGGAAAAAGAAAAAAAGTGCCGAAATTAAATGCACTACCCAATTTACATGACAAAATAAATTTATTTTATAAAAAAAGACGCTAACTTACCGGGCATTCCCATCCCAAGCTGAGGGGAGAGCATCTGGGGGGCGTTGTGGTGGTAGAGGGCGCTAGAGGGATACTGCTGGAAGTTCATCTGCGCGATAAAGGCTCCCACATTCGGCGGTGGCGTACCTGTTGGCCCCTGCGCGAACTTGTTTGGATCGAAACCCTTAACACATACACAACAGGATATTAGTATTACAAACATCACAGGTGTACAGCCTCTTAGATATTTTTTGACATATATTCTTTTTAAATGTTAGCGTTTTTAAGTCTGTAACCTCTAAAGTTTTAGAGGAGAAGACTTCCGCAGTTTAGAGCTTTTATCAGGGAGGGTATAACTTCTTTTTGTTTAAAATCGTACAATAAGTTACAGACCTGTGCACTGCCCCCCTGGGGTTTAAACAGGGGGGGGCAATTTTAAAATGGGGGGCACGCGGGCAATTTTTTTGCAACGGGGGAGGGCAGGCGGGGGAGAAAAAAAAAGAAATAAAGGAGAAAAAAGTGAGAAAAAGAAAGGAAAGGGAAAAAAGGGACAAAAAAGCGAAAATAATGTAAAAATAGGTCTAAAATGGCTTAAATGGATGGAAATAGGCTAAAAACTGCAAAACATTCGCGTTGATGGCGTTATTATGTGTCAAAAATGGCGCCATCATTTTAGGGTACTTTTTCATTTTTTGGCGGGGGAGAGGGCAATAAAACGGAGGGGGGACAAATCCTCCAATAAAGCGGGGGAGGCATTTCCAGACCTTGCACAGGTCTGAAGTTAAAAATAAAGCTCTAACGAAGTTTCCAGTTCCCAAAAGGGATGACATTCCTTTTTTTACAACAGAAGAGGTGTTTGTTTAATTGTTATGTTAAAATACTTGTTAAAATAGATAAGAAACTGTACATAAGAAACATTAATTATAGAAAAGTATGTTTGATAATGAAATTTATAATAAAAACTTTGCCTGTAATTTAGTTTTTTTACCAAAATTAACCTATCGACCAAAAAACCACTATTATAAACTAGTGATGTTTCCCGGAGCTCCGGCGCTTCGCCCTATTCTTTAATATATTTTTTTATAAATTTTTTGTAAACTAAAATTTTTTTTTTTCAAAACTTAAAACAATAAAAATAGTCCTAAAAACACAAAATAATTTTAAAGGTATTTAAAGTTAAAAAAGAGATTTGAATCGATTTTTTGTGAAACTGAGCTCCAGGGATCCCTCGCTTTAAATGGTTGGAGCTCCGGAGCATAATATTGGAAGGTAGGAATATTAACTAAAACAAATAAATAAAAACAATTTAATAACGAATTTAGATCATCTTTTTAAAAGAAGAACATTAAAGATAAAATACAAAACCCAAAACTGTTGGAAAAGGTATCTGAGTTTGAGTTAGCTTTATTTTAATACCCAATAAGAACTCTCACTGCAGCGAGTTTCATATATACCCCAGTGAAAACCGTAAATACTTGGAACAGAATCATAACCCAGTATTTTCCAGCTAAACCCAAGAAATAGTGCGAATTGCACCACCGCCCCTTGACTTCACACCACTTTAGCTTACTTTGTTCATTGCCGCCGGGGGTGCGGCGTAAGCCTTCAGGTCCAGAGCCCCCATGTTTCCGGTTCCGAGGGTCTTGTTGGCGGCCCCTCCGGCCGTGTTGCTCGGGGCCGTCATTCCGTACGATCCCCCGCTCTTTCCCAAATCTCCCATCTGCCCCTGCATCAGTTCACTAGCATCGAAGTCTAAAACAAACGCTAAGTAGAACATTCTTACTACTTTACTTGGAGTTCTGCAGGAGGGCTCTGTTTTTTTTAATCTTCAGAGCTGGAGCTTATTGGAAGCCAACAAATCATTTTTGGAGCTTCTTGGAAGCCAACAAATCATTTTTGGAGCTTCTTGGAAGCCAACAAATCATTTTTGGAGCTTCTTGGAAGCCAACAAATCATTTTTGGAGCTTCTTGGAAGCCAACAAATCAATTTTGGAGCTTCTTGGAAGCCAACAAATCATTTTTGGAGCTTTTTGGAAGCCAACAAATCATTTGTGGACCTTCTTCGAACCCAACAAAGCATTTATTTCTAATTACTATTAAATCCCATAATAATTAAAGATTTTTTAGTGAATTAAAATTGCTAACGTTGAATAACTTTTATGTATTTTAAATAATAAAATAATTATGATTCAAAAAGCAGAGCTACGTCGCTCCCTTCAATTTTAATAGCCGGAGCTCCGAAGCAAAATTTTGGGGGTAGCAATGTTACTTACTGCCAACAACAATTACATGTCAGTTTAATTAAAGAGAGGTGTGGCGGGCAAGGTGGGGATTTTATATCCCACATAAAAAAACGAAAACTAGGGTACTTTAGATATTTGAGTGAATAACTTTAAAACACGTAGCTTAGCAAAAACAATTAAGAACCACCTGTAACAAAAACAATTAAAGGTGCGATGCTGAGTCAAACTTTTTGTCTTCGATTTTGATAATTTTTTGTGAAAACAGTACCCCTGCCCCCAATAACCCACAAAAAGTTTTTCAACAAAATATTTTCAGTGGTTCAGGAGTTATGACCCACCGAAAATTGCGTTTTTCGACAATTCTGTACGTGACAGATTGTTTAATGGGTACAACGGTTTACGTTACAAATTATATACTACTTTCTACTTTAATTTGATACCTTGATCGTTAAGATTCGTACATATATTTGTCGAAATATTGCGTTTTCCCGTAAAAAAACCCCTAAACCCACCACACGACGGCAGCGATTTTGTGAAGTTTGCTCAACCTTTCTTTCCTTCACTTCGTGTTTTTGGTGAAAAAATCGAAGGTTGTTTGTACAAAAAACGCAATATCTCGACAAATAATGCACCAATCTTAACGATCAAGGTATTAAATTAAAATAGAAAGTGGCCGCTTTTTTGAGTACATAATTTGTAACTTAAATAGTTGTACTCATTGAGCAATCTTTCACATATAGAATTGTCGAAAAACCCATTTGGGACGTCATAACTCTGAACCACTGGAGATATTTTGTTGAAAAAATTTTTGTGGATTATTGGGGGCAGCATGGTAGGGCGGGGGGGGAGGGTTGGGGAGTTATCCCCCAAAAATCCCGATTATACCCGACACCTTCCTAAAATTTGGGCGTACCCCGGACAACCTCCCTAAAATTTGGGGGGTCCCCCCAGCATAAAAACGCTAAAAATGGAGTATTTGATGTATGCCCCAGAAAAATTTTTGGGAAACCCCCCCCCCAAATTAGGGGGTCGAGTATACCTCCCCCACATCCGGGAGGCTGCCCACCTACGGGACAGGGGTAAGGTTTTCACAAAAAAAATATCAAAATCGAAAACAAAAAGTTTGACTTCGCACCGCACCTTTAAGAATTAAGAACCACCTCTGCTCTGACCTCTATAATTGGAAATAAAAGATAATATTAAAAGCAATAAATAATAATAAAACAATATTTTGTTATAAAATAATAAGGCAAAATAAATTTACGCTTACTTGATTTTGGTAGCTGTCCACTACTGTTAATTCCAGCAAGCTAAACAAAATTAAAAGATAAACAAAATATTGTTAGGGTAAAATTTAAGCAAATTTTTTTTATTTATTTGGTGGATCACGCTTAAATAGTTTTTCCTTTTAGCTTAACCCGTTCCCGTAATTGCCTTTTCCTCGATTACAACCGTAAAACTTTTGTGCGACCTATGTCATACCTCCGTCATACCAAATTTTTTGCGCGAGTAGTGCCCAGTGAACGAGCAAATTGAAATGGTTAAAGCAGTACGGTAGAAATATGCAGATTTTTGTCACGGATACAGTGTAATACGTAGGATATTTCATGTTGCAAAAATTTGCATATTGCTACCGTACAGCTTTAACCATTTCAATTTGCTCGCTCACTGGGCAGTATTCGCGCACAAAAATTATGTATGACGGAAGTAAAACCTAGGTCATGCGAAGAGCTTACCGCGGTAAGGTTTACGTACTACATTTGTCATACGAAAATACCACCACCGTGAGACGAAGGTTTTACCTTTTTCGTACGAAGGTTTCACGGTTGTAGCGGGGGAAAAGGCATTCACGGGAACGGGTTAATAAGAGTAGCCTAAAAAAACATTTAGCCCAGAAAATACATTAATACGAAAATAAAATAATAAATTTTTCAGATGCGACATTAACAAATAAGATATTTTCAGATTATTCTTTACGGTGCGTGTCTTCTAAACGTATATTTCACTAACAAAAACGAATTCAATATTCAATCATTATACCGGACAGCATTTTTAACCACAAAAAACCTCAACAGATCTTTTGAATGTTGGATGTATTTAATATAAAAGTAGCTAATAAACTAAATTAAAAATGTTTAATTAACCAATACGTACCGCGCTTACCATCATTGGATTATAGCCGATGTGCTGCTGATGCGGATGGATTTGGACCATTTGGGGTGGATACGCGCTCAACTGAGGAGCCATTAACTGTGCCGCCTAAACATATAAAATATCGTTAAGAATCATCGAAAAATACATATAACCATCCATAGGTGGGTAGGGAGTTATACCTTTCCAACGTCCCAATTATAGCCGACAACCCCCCTAAAATTGGGGGTAGCCTGGACATCCTCGTAAAATTTGGGAGGTCCCAGTACTAAAAACGCTAAAAATGGGATAATTAAGGTAAACTCCCCCCGAATTTCAGGGGTCAGGTATACCCCCCAAATCCGGGGAAAGCTGCCCACCTATGCATGTAACAGCACTCTTTTTATTCTTCAACACAAAAATAGTTTAACCGTTTTGAGTCAGAGTCACGTTGATTCTATACTGATTGTCACTCTTAGTGCCGTTTTAACCCATAAATATAAGTAGTAGGATAGGATTACTACCCACAAAAAAACGATTAAATAAGTTCCCACTTCAAAATGAAAATAACAATAATATGCGCCAATTTGATTAAATAAGTTCCCACTACAAAATGAATATAATAATAATTTGAATATGCGCAAATTTTCACTAATTTTCACACACGTTTTGCAGTTTAATTCAACCCAATTTAAGCTATTTTAGACGTATTTTCATTTCATTTCCGCTTTTTTGTCTTTCTTTCACACCTTGTTTTTTTTCTCTTTCTCCCCCAACCACCCTGTGCTATTCCAATTTTTGTTTAGCCCCTTCTGTTCCCCCTCATTTTGGAAATGAAATGTTTTTTCCTCGGTTAACATCCTCCAAGGGTTAATGAGGGTTATATTTTCCACCCCAAATGTCGAAAATGCCGACAGGCAACACCTTAATCCTTAAATGTAGTTGTACTCCGAACACCCTCCCCTGAAAAAATGGGGCAAAAAGGAGTCACATCACAGTACTAAAACACGCTACAAATAGGGTATTGGGACCACTACACTTCTAAAAATTTATAGCATAGAATAACTGACTTAATTTCGGCCACCTTGTTTTAGTTTTTTGAATAAGTTTTTTCTGGTTTTTTCAATCGACCCAAAATTTGGTCTAAAAATCAAACGATAGCTATTTTTGTTATTCCAGTGCAAAATTTTAAAATTTCTGTTACACTTAAAGAGCAGTGGAGGTTTAAAGTCTTTTTTATAGTGGCCGAAATTAAGGCGCGAGCCACTAACTTCGGCCACCTAGAAAAAACTTGCTATAACTAATGCCAAAACGAACAATAAAATGTTTTCACAGTTGCAAATTTATCCTAAGGTATTGTTCTTAATACATATAACTTAATTTTATTATAAACTTTAATAGTTATTAGCAAGACTTTAAATAATTATGTCAAAACCTTAAAAAAACAAGTTTTAATAACATGTATTTTTTGTTGAATTTTTGGGTTAATAAAACGTCAAAAAAAGTCAAACGAGCAAAATAAAGTCTTTAAAAATACGGTAGTACGATGATGTTTGAAAATGGCAAAAAAAAAAACACGGCAGGTTCTTCCACCTAAATTTTAAGGTGGCTGAAATTAACGGAATCTTAAAATGCGCGGTTAGTTAAACGCATTGCAAAGTGATTTTGAAGAAAATATCAAAACATGAAAATTAATAATTTTGAGCCTTAAATAGAAGTTATTTTAAGGTTATATAGTGCTACGTTCTAAATTTGATGCAGTTTAAGCACAAAACAAAAATTAAGAAAATCACAAAAAATTCACTTTTCGTATGAAAATGCTGATAATGCAGAATAACACAAATATAAAACGCTAATATAAAACTTTTGCAAAAACACTTTATTCAACATTCATCCAGTTTTTTGTGCTAGTTTTTTTGTGCTTTAAAAATAAGCCAATTTTCTAACACCATAAATTGGTGGCCGAAATTAAGGCTTGGCAGAAATTAAGTCAGATACCCTACCCCCTATTTTCGAGCTGGGGTATTATACTCCCTAAAATCCGCAGAAGACTGCATATCTTGCACCCGCTTGATAATAATCAGGCTTAAAATGCCGGTAGTTAGGGGACAATCCTTTTGAACTTTGTAACCTACCCCGAGATTTGGCTCATGGACAGGGGGGGGGGGGGCCCCCCCCCTGCCTGGCCCCCGAAACCGGGCCCTCCTCTTCCCCGCCCCCCGCTTCCCATCCCCTCTCTCGGAGCCCCAAAAACTTTTAGTAAACCTATTTCCCCCCCCCCCCCCCCCCACATCCCCCCCCCCCGCCCCCCCCCCCCCCGAGATCCCCTTTGTGCTGGGGTTTATCCTCCAAAATCTTTGAAAGACTGCACACCCTATGCTTCTGCCTAAATCCAGGCTTACCTGTTGAGCGTTGCTGGGCGATGGTTGTGAAAACCCGGGCGGTGCCGTCAGAACCCCGACACCGCTGGCCGGGGCAGCCAGGGCGCTTCCCGCCCCCGAACTTCCGACCAAATCCGTCCGAACGTTGTTAGTCCCACCTGACAGCGGATTTTTGAAGTCACTAGAGCTGGACATTTGACCGGTTGCTGAAATAACAATCACGTGTTAGATTTAATATATCATATAATAATCCGGTCGTAATGAATCATGAGCTGGACCATAGTTCACTTTTTAAGTGAGTTTTTAAGTGACATAACATAATACGATGCTTTAGATAACACATGTACAACCAGAAGGAAGAACATCTTCCTCGCGGGGTCAGGGGAACCCTCGCCCGACTCAGGGCGGGGAAATCTCCTTTCCTCTACTCCTACCTACACAAAATCAATCCCACACAATACACATCACCAAACTGCCCGCTATGCAAAACACAAATACACACAACACAACATATTTTCACATGCACACACATTAACACGACCTTGGGACCAGAGGACCTTTGGGCGAACCCCTCAGCGGTTGTTGATCTCCTTCGAAAGTGGAAAGAGGAGGTGAGCAAGGCGAGAAGCGAACCAGATGGAACCAACCAGGGTTGAACGAAACCCTGGTTATTGGCAAAGGACAACAACACATGTACGTACAGCAATAACTTACAGTGTGTGAAGTTGACGTTTTCTCTTGGTACGGTGGATTGGCTAACGTTGCTGCTGACTGGTGTTGGAAGTGCAGGTGTTGTGTAGGGCGGAACTGTACCTAAACTACCTAAAATAGAAATAAACAATAATTATTAGATGGAAAAATAGTAAGTGGGTAGAAAATGGAAGATTACATACACAACCTGTTACTTATCGAAAAAAAAAAACAGCTCGTTCTACATAGCTAATTAATTAATGAGCACCTAATACAGTTAAAGAAAATGTTCAAATTTCAAGGTTATAAACGAAAATTTTTTGTCCAAACCATGTTTAAAAATTTTTGAGCAGAAAAGAACGATTATCATTACAATAGTTTCAGTGTTTCACTGAAATCAGATTTTTTTTAGCAAATTTAGTATAAACCTAAAACCATTATATTATTGTTTTTAGGTTTGAGACAAACCAATAATAAAAAAGGCTGGGATCGATATTCCATTTTTTTCAGATTTCTGAATCAGATTTAGAATCATAAAAATTGCGTGTTTTAATTGTGTCTTTTAAACTTCTAAAACTGAATTCAGAATCTGAAATGAAACCAGTTTCTTTATAAATCCTTTTTTTGCAATGACAACAATGCCGAACGGTTAGGGCTTTCGTCCATAACGAATCCGTGGCAATACACAATAATTTAATTAACAATTATTTTTTCTTGATTACATTATTGTTTTTTTTAAATT
>JASAMX010026689.1:0-31932 GCA_030248175.1 Microlaimidae sp. YZB2_3
TCTGCTATCTGCTATCTGCGGTTATTTTACTCTGGTGTGAACGGTTATCCGCTATCTGCTATCCGCTATCTGCTATCTGCTATCCGCTATCTGCTATCCGAGGTAATTCCGGTGTGAACACACTATCTGCTATCTGCTATCTGCTATCCGCTATCTGCTATCCGTCGGTGTGAACTGGCCTTTACAGTTTTTTTTAATTTTATATCATAATTTTTAAAAATAAATATCTTATTAATATTTTCCACGCACCACTCACTTCAATTCCCTGTAAACAATTCGGCCAATTTCTAAAATTCCTTACCAGCAACAAGGTGATATAGGGTTTTAGGCGGTCAAATGAATATAAATAGCTGGACCACCTCTGCCCTAAAAAATATAAATAAGTAAGATATTTTTTTAAATCCCAAAAAACGGTTTTGAAATAATGTAACAATTTTTTAATTGTAAATGGTCACTCTTTCTTTATGGCTGTGAAAATCTTCGTGTTAAATATACAAAGGTTTAATTAAAAAACACCATAATGGTTCGTTTTTGATATTAAACTTGACACATTTGTAACCCCCAAATTTTTACGCCGCATATTTTGCTGACAAAATATTGGAAGCGTTTTAAAATCTAAAATCTATAAAATACATTTGCAATGCAAATAGTTATTTTTCAAACAATTTTGCGCTTATGACATTAAACATACCACAAGCAAAAAATAAAATAATAAGGTGAGCTTTAAACGTGCGGTACCATCTCAAAACTTTTTGTCTTAGATTTTGATTATTTTTTGTGAAAACCTTACCCCTGTCCTCAAGAGGCTGCAAAAATTTTTTCACCAAATTTCTCCAGTGGTTCCAGAGATATGACTCTCCAAAAACGGCGTTTTTCAACAATTTTGTACAAATTCGACGATACAATAAATGGTGACAACATGAGAAAAACCAACTTTATTTATATTCAGATTTCACAAATAACAAGAAAAGCGTTTATTACTCTTAAACTTCCCATTATTAAAATTTTGTTAACCAAAAACAAAGCAAGTCCACCTAAAATAACTTTTTAATCTCCATAGCTTAGTCTGATTTTGACGCTTTTTCATTTCTGAACCCTTACAAAAATCATTTTTTTGGGACTTTATAATTGAATAACCTTAAAATTTGTGTTTAGGTCGCGGAGGACCAAGTAATGGTAATCGTTGTACTCGTCGAGGACTGCTAATGTGCTCTGTCACTCGACAATGTTTCCAACCATCGGGGCGTTGCAACAGACGTTATGACTGCAGGGATCGCAGTGATGAGGACAATTGCGGCGGACGGGTAAAAAATATCTTGAAAATTTATTTTTAGAAGATATTTATATATATATAGAATATTTATCGACATTAAGTAGAAACAAACATATATATATATATATGTTTGTTTCTAGTTAATGTCAATAAATATTCAATACGTTAAATTTAAAGTTTTCCCCCATTTATTGTTGTAAACAATTTTAGGTTTGGTCTAGCATCCAACGTAGAAATTGTTTTACAGGAAATGTTCAAAATAATTTTAATTATTCGACAGTATTATGTGGAAAAATTCAGTTTAGGATTTTTGCGTTTAGAAATTTTTATTTCCACAGGATAAAAAATCTACCTGTAGTTTGTTTAACGCACAGTTGGACATTTTCTATTCTTATGCACTCTTGACCTTGCTGGCCTCCTTTTCCCTTACTGATAGGGGATTCGCCCAGAGGCCTTTTGATCCCAGAGTCGTGGTTATGTGCGTGCATGTGAAGAGTTGTTGTGTTGTATGAGTGTGTGTTTTGAATAGTGGGCAGTTTGGTGATTTGTATTGTGTAGTATAGTTTTGTTTGAGTTAAAAAAAAGATTTACCTCTCTGAGTTTGCAGAGGGTTCTATTTACCGCTTAAGGATAATTTTTTTGTTGTTTTGCCGCAGGTGCTTAAAAATTTGAAGAAGTGGATTTTTTGGTGTGTTTATGTGATTTAGGACTGTTTGTGGAAATTTGTCATTTTATTGCCTTGAATGTTTTGTTATGTATGTCTTTTGGAATGTTTGTGGTGTATGTGTTGTTGTTGTTGTTTTCTAAGCCTGGTGGAAGCAGGTTCTTGGGTTAAGTTATATAGTGGGTTGGTGGTGTACATGGCTGCCACTTTTGCTTTGCGTAAAAATGGATGCGTATTAATATTGGGAGAATTTTTGTTTTTTTGTGTATGATTTTTGTGTTTGTGTCTGTGGTGTGCCTTCATGCGACCCTGAATTAGTGTTGTAAAAATTACTTTTACTTTTACTTAAACTAATAAAAGTAACGGATTTTGGATAACTTTTACTTTTACTTGACTTTTGAAATTTCAATTACTTTCATTCTTACTCGACTTTTAAAATTTCAATTACTTTTACTTTTACTCTTACTCGGATTTTTTCCTGCAAATACTTAAATTAATTTAAGTAAAATTTAATTAATTTCAATGAGTAGATTCCCTATGGGCTTGTTGTCAAATAAGTAAGCCGCTAACACGCTAAAACCATTTATTTTGACTCAAAAAACTTATTAAATTCAAATTTTATATATAAAATTAGCAAAACACTTTGTAACGAAGTTTTGGAGCTCCATTTCAAAATTGCTTTATACTTTTACTCTTACTTTTACTTAAAAATTAGGTCTTACTTTTACTTTTACTTTACTTCAATAAAATTTTGACCATTATTTTTACTTTTACTTTACTTGGATGGGGCCTTGACTAAAATTCTACATAAACAACAGTGCTGATATAGGGTATTAGGCAGTAATATGGAATATCCATCGCCGGCCCGCATCTGCTATAAAAATCACAAATTACATTTATTCTTACTTTACTTAAATTAAAATATTTCAAATTACTTTTATTTTTACTTACGTACAAACAATAGATATTTGTTTAAAACACAAAAAAAATATTAAAAATCAATTTTTAATGTTCTAAACTGAATATTCAAACGAATATTGTAAAAAAATAAGTTTAATAAGACATAAAATTTTATTACTTTTATGAATAAATTTATATTTGACAATCGTTTTGATAATATAAATTACTCTTTAAAATATACCAAAGTGTAAAACTTTTAAATTTGTTTTAAAAAAATGTTTTAGGAATGTTTTCTGTAAAAAAGCAACGATTTTTGCACGAGCACACCTTAAAGGTGCGGTGCGGAGTCTTACTTTTGACTCGATTTTTTTTTTGTTTTTGAGATTTTTTGTGAAAACATTACCCCTGCCCCCAATAGCTTACAAAATTTTTTTTAACAAAAGATTTCCAGTGGTTCAAGAGCTATGACCCCCCCCCCAAATGGCGTTTTTCGACAATTCTCTACGTGAAAGACTGCTCAATGGGTAACGATTTACGTTACATATTATGCACTCAAAGAAATCGGCTACTTTTTACTTTAATTTGATACCTTGATCGTTAACATTGGTGAATTGCATTTCTTTTGCGAAAAAACCCGCAATTTTTTCGTTAAAAACACCAAACGACGGCAGTTTGTGAAGTTTGTCCAACCTTTCACCTTTCTTTCTTCCAGTTCGTGTTTTTAGCGAAAAATGAGTTTTTGTACAAAAAACGCAATATCTCGACAAATACTGACAAATTTTTACGATCAAGACATCAAATTAAAGTAGAAAGTAGGCGTTTATTTTGAAAATATAATTTGTAACGTAAATCGTTATACTTATGGAGTAATCTGTCACGTACAGAATTGTAGAAAAACGCCTTTTTTGGGGGTCATAACTCCTGAACCACTAACCCTTAAAAACACAAATAAAAAATAAAAAAGAATTTTTAATGTGATAAATTGAATAATCGAGAAAAAATGAAAAAAATCAAGTCTATTTTAGTAAAACGTAAGATTTTATTACATTTACAAATAATATAATAATTAAAAAAACGTTTTTATAGTTAAGCTTACAGTATACAATATATATAAGCTTTTTAAAACTGCAATACTTTTAAATTTGTTTGAAAATATCGTGTTTAGTTGAAAAAACAACAATTTTTGTTCCAATTACCATATCATTACGTAAAAAAAGGATGTATGCATTTAGGGTGTGTAATATATACCCGAAGACGCCTCTCCGCTCCCTTTCTCTTAATTCTTTCCCAGAAATTGGAGTGCCGCTCCAAGTCTTTCTGAGAACTGGGATCTAGGAAACAGGTGTGACTGGGATCTGGAAACTGGGAACGGTTGTGAACGGGCCCTTAGTTTGCCCCACAATGTTATTGTGAAAAAAGTTTATTTTTAAGTGTTTTGCATGCTTTGGTTTGTGTTCTTTGCGAAGTGAGTGTTGAATGTGAGCTTGGGGCCAAAATTTAACCCCAAGTTTTTTGGGTTTTTACTGTTGAAAAGTGTTTTGTTGTTTATTTTAGCGAGATTTGTATGTTGTACTCTGCAGAATCTATAGTCTATGCAAAAGTGATGCGGACTGGCACAAAACTTAAAATTAGAAATGTTATATATCCATAACGGAGGTTAGAATATGTGCGGGACGTGTATGGGAGCATAGCTTAGACTCTTGGCTATCTTTTGAAAATGTTAGAAAAAATGTTTTTTGATGACGTCATCACTACAGCCGATGCGGTGAAAAAAACCTGCGCTGGTACTCACCAACATTTGCCGTCCAGATTTTCGAAAACCTAAAAAATAAAATTCAATAAATCTTGTATAAATCTAAAATGAACGTATTTTGTTAAATCTAAATACAAAAACTAATAGAGCGAAAAAAGCTCTATATAAATTGCACAAAAAATTAGATGTATTTGATCGTTTAAAAGGACAAGGGCATCTTAACTTTACCGTATTTCGGTGCAAAAATAACCAAACACCAAACTCAAATAGTACTTTGATCGCGTTTTAAAGCGCAAAATTAAAATTTTTATCTTTGAAATGACTACTAAACAAGTTTTAACTAATTTTTTAATGTAGTTCACAAACCGAGTGGATTTTAGTGACGCGTTTAGCACATTATGTGCTGAATACAAAAAATTGGTCTTTGGTGTTCGGTTAGTTTTGCACCAAAATACGGTAAAATTAAGATGCTCTTGTCATTTTAAACCATCAAATACATCCAATTTTTTGTGCAATTTATACAGAGCCTTTTTCCCTCTATTAGTTTTAATATTTTCATTTAACAAAATACATTGGTTTTCGATTTATTCAAGATTTATCATATTTTATTTTTTAGGTTTTCAAAAATCCGGACGGCAAATGTTGGTGAGTACCAGCCCGGGCTGGTACTCACCAAAATTTTTCGTCCGGATTTTTAAAAATCTAAAAAATAAAATTCAATAAATCTCGAATAAATTCAAAACGAATGTATTTTGTTAAATGAAAATACGAAAATTAATAGAGCCAAAAAAGTTCTATATAAATCGCACAAAAAGTTAGACGTATTTGATCCATTAAAATGACAAGAACATCTTAACTCTACCGTAATTTGGTGCAAAAATAACCAAACACCAAACTCAAATAGTACTTTGATGGCGTTTCATAGCGCAAACCTAAAATTTTTATGCTTGAAATGACTACTAAACCAAAATTAAACTAGTTTTTTTTAATGTTTATCACAAATTGAGTGGATTTCGGTAACGCGTTTAGCACATTTGTGCTAAAAACAAAAGTTTGGTCATTAGTGTTTAGTTATTTGTGCACCAAAATCGTAAAGTTATGTTCTTGTCATTTTACACCATTAAATGCATCTAATGTTTTGCGCAATTTATACAGAACTTTTTTCTATCTATTAGTTTTCATATTTTCATTTAACAAAATACATTCGTTTTTGACTTATTCAAGATTTATCGAATTCTATTTTTTAGGTTTTTATAAATCCGGACGGCAAATGTTGGTGAGTACCAGCCCTGGTCTCAAAAAACAACTTTTTTATTAGTACGAGATAACAAACGTCGCTTGGTATGCTGTTAAAACATACTTTTCTGAGTTTTTTCTGAAAGTTTGAGCGAAATCGGCTTGCTCAAAATTTTTTTATAATGCGTTGAATGTGCGCGGTTTTCGCGATTTCGCGAATTTTTGCCACGTCAATACACTGTCTGAATTATATATTTTCTTTTGCTTCCTGCTCGAAGTGTGTACGATATTGATCATATTGTTATATATTAAATGTCCGCCAATTTTTGTTCCTTACTTTTGACCTAAAAATTTTTTTTGGGGGGGTTGACCTCAGGGGGCTAGGGGGGGACAACCTCGAATGCCAAAAACTTTTTTTAAATTTTTTTATTTCAAAACCATCAAAAATGTAAAATTTATCACATATGACGAATTTATATACATCGTTTGTGTAAAAAAACCTAATATTAAGCTTACAATAAGCTGTCAAAAATGACGAATTTAAAATTTGGAAGGATTTCAGGCCCGTAGCAGCAAACCTTTCAATTAAAAAGTTTTACAAAAAAGTTCAGAGACATATAGTTATTAGAAATTTGTTTTTGTGTTGACAAACGGGATAACATGTTTGCAAGTAGAAAAAACTTAAAAAAGAGCATTTTTTAGCTGCCATATTTGGCAATTTTGTAGTAGGATTTTAACTTTAAAAATATGTTTTTCTAACAAAATAACCTGGAAGATTGAAAAAAATAAATTTTAAGGTTTATTTTTTTTGGAAAAGTTTTTAAATTTAAGGTTTGCTGCTGCCAGCATACGGGCTTGGAATCCTTCCAAATTTCAAATTCGTCATTTTTGACAGCATATTGTAAGCTTAATATTAGGTTTTTTTACACAAATGATATATCAAAATTCGTCATTCGTCATTGAAAATATCATACTCACAGCAATCTTTGACAAGCACGAAATCGCCACTTTTTCAAATTTATAGTTGTTTCTTACACATACAAATATAATCTTCTAATTGAAAAACTGGCGATTTCGCGCTTGTTAAAGATTGCTGTGAGTATGATTTTTTCAATTGACATTTCATTAAACTAAAAAAAATGCAACAGTGCTGTGTGATTAGATCAATGTATAAACCATGAATGCAGCACTATTAACTTTGTTTGTGTAGCCTGTATAATGTTCAAACGTAATGCCGATGTATTAATGATAATTATTAAAATTTAACTGGTTAATGTGAATAATTTTTAAATTGTCTTTAAGAAGGAAACACTTTTATGAGCATATTATGATTAGTAAAAGTGTATTCAATCTGTTTGCTGAGAAAATACAAAAATCAATTGGTTTGTTTTGTAACAATGTGAACATAGAAGATATTGACAAAAATTTTTAATTATAATAAGTAATGTTGTTTACAATATAGTCTAACAGCAATTTCTCTGATTGACTACACAGTTCTGCAGTGTTTGACACAATTTGCAAAAACAACACCTGAAAATGTCTAAAATGATTAACATTTTGTTTTTACTTTTAGGGATAGAAGCGTGTACCGCAGCTATTAATGCTGATAAAAGTATTTAACAGTACTTTCTAATTATTGCAAGTAAAATAGTGATATATAAAGTTAAATTTTTTAAAAAGACAAAAGTAGTTTCGGTTTTTTATGTATTATGTTATGGTTTAATTTATAGTTAACTTCAATTTTGATAATTTTGAATGGCACAAATAACTATGTTTAAGGAATTATTTTGTTTTGTATTGCGCAGTTTTGTACCTATTGTTTGCCAAAAAAAGTATTAATGATTTTAAATAAAAACAACGTTCAATGTTGCACTTTCTTTTATTCAAGAAAAATGTTTTTTTTTATTTAAAATTTTACTAATAATCTAACCAAAATAAAACTTTCGTCTTTTAAACGTTTGTAATAAAATGTCTTATTTTTGTTCAAATTATTTTTAGTAACTATACTGATATCACATTTGGAACTTGTTTGCAATGGGAAGCGCATTAAAGTTTTTTGTTATATAATGGTAACATTTTGTGTCTGTTATTTTAATTTTAAAAAAAGTTAAAAAATTTTAGTTAAAAACTCTAGTTGATTGTGGCAACACCATTGATCTTACAGATTGTTACAAAATTACTTGTGGCAAAACACCAATAGAGTAATTTTTTAAATCAACAGTAAAATTTCTTTAAAAGTATAGCTGACTATACTGGCTCAAATAAGTGCTTAATTTTTTATAATTTTATGTTATACTATCACGTAAAAGTTGTTGGCATTTTAAAATATATAAATAAAACTCAAGCTAAATATTTCCTAAATTTTGTTGAATTGTCTAATTTATTTTTTAATGAAAATGTTTTATTTTAAACGGCACGGTAGATATTCCAATGTTGAACTCAGTATAGTTAGAAATTTTTTGTGTTTTAGTTTTAAATAAAACAAAAATATGTTTACTTTACAATTTTTTTCTAAATCCACCAATATGCACATAGTAATCATGTAAAATCTTGGTAAATCTGGGGTTTAGCTTAAGTTTCGATATTCTGTGTTTTGGGATCCATCAGTAATACATATCTAAATTTTAAAGATTACAAAAAATCTTAGTAAACATAACATGGAAAAACCAATACTATTAGAACATACAAGAGAAAAAATGAGAGAAAAATTACAGTAATAAAGAAAAAAAACATATCAGAGTCATATCAAACGTTGCAAGAAGCAAATACACACACACACAAATGGACGCACGTTTGCACACACAGGCACAGACACACACACATCAATGCACACACACACACATAAGAAACACAAGGACGCGTACATGCATACGCATGCATGCATGCAAACACACACACAGACACATAACACACAGATGGACGCATATGTGCACGCATGCATGCACACATACACACACAGACACACACACATACACCAACGCAATGTGTGTGCATGCATGCGTGCATCCGTCCGTCCGTCTGTGTGTGTGTATGTGTGTGTGTCTGTGTGTGTGCATGCATGCATGCGTGCAAACGTGCGTCCATCTGTGTGTTATGTGTGTGTGTGTGTGCATTGATGTGTGTGTGTCTGTGCCTGTGTGTGCAAACGTGCGTCCATTTGTGTGTTGTGTGTGTTTTGGTTTCAATTTAAATTATAAAAGTTTGAAAAATTTTTCAGGCTCATAAATTAGAAAAACGTGGTATCGAAAATTTGTCAAAATTTAGGCTAAAAAGTAAAATTATCCACAAACTTTACATGTAAAATCTGTTTTTTCATCTATTCATTTTATATGTTTTTGAATTTTTTGCAAATTTTGAAAAATAGCTAATTTTTTAACTTTTTCTGCTACATGTTTTTTTCTTATGTATTACTGATGGATCCCAGTTGTATTCGAAACGTCTTACATCTAAGTTTTAACTTCTTTTTATTACAAAAGACAGAATATCAAAACTTAAGCTAAACCCCAAATTAACCAAGATTTTACATGATTACTATATGTGCATATTGGTGAATTTAGGAAAAAATTGTAAAGTAAACATATTTTTGGTTTATTTAAAACTAAAACATCTAACATAAAGACAAAAATTTTTTTAACTATACTGAGTTCAACATTGGAATATCTACCGTGCGGTTTAAAATAAAACATTTTCATTGAAAAATAAATTAGACAATTCAACAAAATTAAAGAAATATTTAGCTTGAGTTTTATTTATATATTTTAAAATGCCCCTTTTCGGAACATAAAATAAAAAATTACGCACAGATAGTATAACATACTTTTAAAGAAATTTTACTGTTGATTTAAAAAATTAATCTATTGGTATTTGACCACAAATAATGTTGCAACCAGCAATAAGAACGATGTGTCACAATATCATAAAACATAAAAATGTTACCTTTTTTTAAAATAATAAAACAAAAAAAATTATACAACAAAAAACTTTTTTGCGCTTCTCATTGCAAACAAGTTCCAGATGTGATATCAGTATAGTTACTAAAAATAACTTAAACAAAAATAAGACATTTTATTACAAACGTTTAAAAGACGAAAGTTTTATTTTGGTTACATTATTAGTAAAATTTTAAATAAAAAAAAACATTTTTCTTGAACAAGAAAAGTGCAACATTGAGCGTTTTTTTCTAAAATCATTAATACTTTTTTGGCAAACGATAGGTAAAACTGCGCAATACAAAACAAAATAATTCCTTAAACATAGTTATTTGTGCTATTCAAAATTATCAAAATTGAAGTTAACCTATAAATTAAACCATAACATAATACATAAAAAACCGAAACTACTTTTGTCTTTTTAAAAAATTTAACTTTATATATCACTATTTTACTTGCAATAATTAGAAAGTACTGTTAAATACTTTTATCAGCATTAATAGCTGCGGTACACGCTTCTATCCCTGAAAGTAAAAACAAAATGTTAATCATTTTAGACATTTTCAGGTGTTGTTTTGCAAATTGTGTCAAACACTGCAGAACTGTGTAGTCAATCAGAGAAATTGCTGTTAGACTATATTGTAAACAACATTACTTATTATAATTAAAAATTTTTGTCAATATCTTCTATGTTCACATTGTTACAAAACAAACCAATTGATTTTTGTATTTTCTCAGCAAGCAGATTGAATACACTTTTACTAATCATAATATGCTCATAAAAGTGTTTCCTTCTTAAAGACAATTTAAAAATTATTCACATTAACCAATTTAGTTTTAATAATTATCATTAATACATCGGCATTACGTTTGAACATTATACAGGCTACACAAACAAAGTTAATAGTGCTGCATTCATGGTTTATACATTGATCTAATCACACAGCACTGTTGCATTTTTTTTAGTTTAATGAAATGTCAATTTATATGTCATTGTCTTCGTTCAGTTGCGTATTGCTAATTAGAACGCAGAATTTTAATTGGTTTGCATATTAATTTTCGACGTCCGCCAGATATAATTCAACCATAGGCCTCATTAATTGTGGAAAAAATAAAGAACAATTGAAAAAGAAAATCAACCACAAATAGCCTAAAATATTCTAAAACTGCGCGAAGTGAATACAATAAGTATAAAAACATTATGTTAAGATGAAGTGATATTTTGAACATATTTTAATTTACTTCTTTTTATAATAGTAAATTAATTTTTTAAATTTACGTATCAGTCAAAGGCAAACCGAGCATAAATTTTGTAATAAACATAAGCACATTTTACAAACTCATTTTTTATTAATATCATTCATTAAAATTTGACTAAAATAAAAATAATAACTTTTTATCGGGCTTAAAATTATGAAATATTTACTCTCTTAACATACTTGCTATATTTACTGCAAATGCCAACTTAATAGGTTCACTTGATAGCAATTAGTTAGTTGTAAACTAAGAATTAGGTTTTAAAAAGCTTAAAAAGCAGAAATAAATTAATTTCAATGCTGCCTAAACAAATATTTTCTGATCAATATGATTAACTAATTTTTATCTAATAAAAAATTGTTCCGTATCTGAAAGAAAATTGAAAACAAAAAAGTATTTATTTATTTTAAAACAAATAATTTCTTTAATTTATAATCCATATAAGTTAAGATCGAACATTAAAAATCCAACAAAACTAAAATATTTATACTAATCTATAAATTAGTTAATGCTTTTATTGTTTGAAATGGATATTTCTGAGCTCTGTGGATGTACGTGTGGGGCCTGCGTCTTTAAATCAGACGAGACGCCATCTTGGTAATGTTATATTTTTATGCAGATTGCTTGAAATGTTGTTGTTTGTTCAGAGCTTAATTTACTTTTTGTTAAAAACTATAATATTAAGTGATTGCCTTTGGAGTTTTTAATTTGAAATAATATTTGTAATGAATTGATTTGATTTGAGTTCTTTTGCAAATATATTTAAATTTTATTATTTTGAAATACTAATTGATTAATTTCAAATCAAATAAATTCAAATTCTTTTAATAATTGTATTAGAAATGTATTGTTAAGGCCTTGATTTCGGCTACCAGTTAATATTCTTTTCATACACAAAGCTAGGAAATAAACTGCGTACGGCTAAATAGATGGCATCACGATCTGCCTCGCCGCAGTTAATTTCATAACTTTGGGCATGGGAAAAATAACAGCCGGTGGCCGAAATTTAGACTGGCCAAATTGAAGTTAGTTACCCCACGGAATTTAATGTTTTTATATGTTTTTTCGTGTTTGTTTTTAAAATAGCAGTTCAAAAACGTTGTTTTAATAATAACAGCAACAATATCGTTTTGATTGATTTGTTTTTAAACAAGTTTTCAAACAATGAATTTCAAAATAAAAAAAATAATTCAAAAGCAAAATGATAATCAAAAAAACACTACATAGTTTTTCTGATGGAACCTTGGTGGTAACGCAACGAAATGGTAGATATTCTCGTCGTTTTAAAAGAAAAACAAAATAAAAAAATAAGTCAGTCACCTAAAGGTTTGTAATTATTTAGGATTGGGATGTCATTAAGTTTTAAAAAAAATGACCGAACGGACAAATAAAAGCTGCAAATACTTAGAGATTTTAAACCTGGGCTTCCTTTCTCTGAAGAAACGCGGCTAAGACAAAAACTTGTGCACCAGTGTAGCAAATGGCTTATGGAACAACTTAAGTTAAAACTATTTGTATTATAGCTGATTTGCCAGTGCAACTTAATGTTAAAATTTTGCAAACCGCACGCTTCCGGCCGCCCTTTTACACCAGGATGCAATACAAACTACTCGTCTGCGAATCGATACTAATTAAAAGGTATTATGTGCGTACATACATGGGAAAGTTGGTCCAGAGTGGAGGGGGGTTAAACCCCAAATTAAGGGGGGTGGTGTTAAAATCCAAGGAACGCAAAATACCCATATCGTTTTTTTCTGGAGTGCATTTTACCCATATCGTTTTTCGATTTTAAACAAAAAATAGGTAAAAATAGATAATTTAGGTCAAAAAGCCTTTTTTTGCATTTTTGAGCTTTTTATTGTTTAAATATTCATTTTGACCTCAAAATTTAAGTTTGGAGGCAGTTAGAAGTCATTTTAAAGACATTTTTTTCTTGATTTTTCCAAAATTGGTGGGGGGTTAACCTTTTCTCCTCCCCCACTTCTGAGTTGGGTGCGGAGGTTAAACCCCCCTTCTCAGAATTTGGGGGGGTTAACCCCCTCCAACCCCCCCGTGCTCATATATGGTTATGTAGGCTTTAAATCTGCCTTCTGTATAATCTTTATGAAGAGATGAGAAGATGAGAAGAAACTTGCTTTTATGCAGGTTGGAAGGCAATTAAAAGTTAAAGAAAGCGCTATTTTCTACTTTAAGTTGATACCTTGATTGTTAAGATTTGTGCACTATTTATTGAGATATTGCGTTCCCGCACAAAAAAACCCAATTTTTTCGCTAAAAACACAAAGCGACGAAAGTGATTTGTCGGGCAACCTAAATAGATAAGAAATATACACTACATAAGCAAGTTTTACGGCATTTGAGCCAGTTGCGTGCTTGGTCGGGTTACATAGTAGTGATTTGATTTTGCGCGCACTTTATCGATTTCGAGCACTGGTTAAAACATTTTTTTTAAAATTTTTGTCAGATAACGCTCAGATACAAAATAGTCATTTGAAATAAAACTGACATCTTACAGATGAAAATTTATTAGTAGTTATGAAATATTTTGCGTCTCTTTTTTTCTAAAGTTTTGTACCACCTTTTTCCATCTAAATCCGTTGATTATTAATAAATTTATTTTATTTAAATTACCGTCCTTAAAGAGTATTACTTTCTATTTTTATTGATTTGACTTTTTAGAAAAAAATGAGCCAAGTGTGTATGAAAAGGCGTGAATGGCGAACGCTATGTGTATCGCGTTCCCATGGGTCGACAAATCAGTGGGTTGCCATGTGCCTTATGTAAGTTATTTGTTTTTATGTGAAAAATAAAAATAAAATTATATCATTTTGATAAATCAGATTTTGAGATTGTCAAATATGGTTGTGAAAATAATTTTTTAGTTGTTATTTTTTGAAAATTTTTGGAAATTTATGTCTGGCTAAAAATGAATAAACCGTTTAAAATTAAACTTTTTGTCAATTTATGTAAAAACAAGTCACGTTTTTTTAAAACTTATATCCATTTTTCTCTTTCTTCTCTGTATAATTGTTATCAAGAGTATATAACACAATGTCACTTTTTGCACTTTGCGCATAAGCCACTTTTCCAGCAAAAATTTGTTAACACATTTTTGTTATATTTTGATGTATAATTTTGTGGGTACAGGGTCTTTAGAGCCACAAGCAAGGAACTTAGAGCCATCGGAAATTTTTGGGAACTTGGAGCCACGAGCAATAGGAACTTGGAGCCTTCAAGAAAAAATGGTTTGGGGTTAGATTTACGCTTCGCGGGGTTAGATTTAGGCTTCGCTTGGGCTCAAGTACACGTTTTAGCGATTTTGATTTTTGGCTCCAAGTTTCCAATTTATGGCTTCAAGTTCCCCACCTACGGTTCTAAGTTTCCTATTTTTGGCTCCAAGTTCCAGCTCCAAGTTCCCAAGGCCTTATCGACTCTAAATTAATTTTGTATTATTAAAATTTTAGTCTTGTGTTATAGAGTCTTTTTTTATCATTCAAACGCGTCGTATATCTTAAAATAAATTATTCCTCTATGCGTACTAATTTATCAACTTTTGGGAAAACTACTTTTTTATTTGGGTTCTTTTTATCGATTTATTAATTAAAAACAACATATTTTTTGTCTAAAACTAGACCCAGAAAAAACGTCCTTTTTTGTGCTCTAACTTAAAGAAAATTTTTAAAGCTAGTATTTTATTCAAAATGTTTAATCTTTGCAGTGAATCTATTTATTTTCAGACAAGATTTTACGATCCTTTTCTTAAAAAACGATGGCTTCAAAGCTGCATTGCAAACCGTCGTTCTACCTTTGCAAACCGTCGCTCTACCTTATGTGTCAGCAAACGTACTACTAAACGTTCAGGCTCAGAACCAAAAACGACTTGTGTTACAGATGAAGGCATGGAAAAAGTCCGGTCAGAGCTTCTCAACTCGCCAATCGGCACAGTGGAACAAAAGCACGCGGATTTTGAAAAAAGAATTTGCTGTTTGGTTATCGGCGTGCCCACATAAATGAAAAAAATATTCAGCGCACCAAAAAAAAAATGAAAAAGAAAGCAGCCCATACTTCTGCTATTTCAGGAAATGTGCGCCACTTACTCACCAGATTGAACCGCACCCTAAAAGCTAATAAAAATTATCCACTTTATACTTCTCTAATAAAAGACAGAAAGAACTAAAAGCACACACTTGTTAGGCAATTTTTTTCGGGGATTAAATGATACTGGTGATGAAGGACAGGGAATATTATTTAGCATTTCCTAAAGTAATGGGCTAGACAAAAGTTACTTTTAAACATAAATGTACATTTTTAGCAACAAAATTAAATTGCAAATTAAATATAAAATTTTGCAATAAATGAATTCTCACTTATTTTATATGTTGGTACTCAAAAAATATGTTAAAATGTGCTGGGCATATATATATATAAATGAAAAAAATTATGTTAACTTCCGCAAATGTTCAAAGTATGGTACAAAAATATCTCTTTGAAAAACCTTGGTTTCAGCTCAGTATAAAACCCCAACTTTAGAAATTATATTTAGGGTTCTTTTTACACAAAACAAAGAGTGGTTAAATTATATCTTTTAACACTGCCAAAGTTTAAAACATATTTTTTCTCAAAATTTTTTTAAAGATGGCTTTAAGATATTTTAGGTTGTGAGTTTCAGCTACTATTGTTTTATGTTGCTTTAATATTTTTAATTATCATTTTCAAATTTTGATCTCATTTATAACAAAGTTTGTTCTACTTTTCTTTTTTTAGCTGTAAATTTTAGTAGGACAGCAATTTCTTAACAAAAGTGTGTGCAAAAATAAACATTTGACTATTTAGTAACTATCTACTGAAATTGGGTTGAATTTAAATTTATAAGTATCTCGATATGTAACTAAGAAACCTAACACTGACATAGTTTTGATATAAAATTCAGTTGCTGAGATATAATTGCTGAAATTGTTTCATTTGCACACACTTCTGTACAGAATATTAGTATTTTTTTATTTTTGTTTTTGTAAAATTCATTTTCTTGCCAATTTTGGTTGTGACATAACAAGTTACTGTTTCTTTCAATGTGCTTTAAGTTTGTTTTATGCTCTGTGCTTTTGTTAAAAGTGATCAAAAATGACTTTAAAATACGCAATTACTAGAAACCTTTTTTAACTATGTGAGAAATTTTTAGTGAAATAAAAAAAATTGTTTAGAGTTCAGCAAGCAAACACTATAATATCACAAAGTAGTTTTTACAAAACAAAAAAGGCATTTGGAACAAAAAGTAAATCATACAGATTAAAAAATTATATATTTATTTTGGAGCAAGCAAATGGTGAAAACTCAAAAAGCAATTATTGCAAATCAAACAACTAAATTTTTATATATCAAAAACTAATAACCCTGATTTTAGCAAGTAATTCGGGTTCTTATACAAAGTTATTGATGCTCCACATTTCAGTAATTATTTAAGTGGGGCTTTTTTACGGTTACTACTTGTTACAAAAATAAAAAGTGATATCGAATAAATTAGCAAGTACGTTAAGAGAGTAAATTAAAATTAATATTTTTTTATTACCTTAATGTAGTGTGGAATAATCCAGAGTCAATTTCTTAGTTCCTCAAGGATCCGTGGGTTTGTTAATTTTTTTTGCTGAATCTTTATAATGGAGAACCCATTTGTTTTTTTTTTATTTATTATTGTATATAACTTTTGTGTAATCTTTTTACCTTTTTTTATTTTATTTTTAAAATTTTTTTTAAGTATTTTTGTATCTTGTTTATTTATGTTTGGTTAACAAATCTTTTATTTTCAATTTCTTCCTTCCTTTTTTCTCATTTTTTTTCCTTTGTATTTAGCAAAGGTGTTCAAACACCTAATATTGTTCACGTATTTCGCAAGTCACGTGTATAATTTGCACGGTTATACTCTAAATATGTTGATATATCAATGCGTTTTTATGTCATGTTTTCGAATATAACAGATAAAAATCATTTATTTAAAATTATTCTTTAATATATTAGAATAAAATTAAAAGTTTATTTTAAACTTTACGCACTTTAGCATTCTCAACGAAAGCGACAAAAGAAGAACTACAAAAACTTTAACAAAAGAATATAAATATATTTATTACTATAAAAAAAATGTAATTTTTAAAATTTCTCTTCTTCGCATAATTTTTCTTTTAAATGAAAAAATTTTGAAAGAAACGCTATTTTTTTATTAAATTCTTTTACACAATTAAGCGAAGTAATGAGCTCATTGTGTTAGAACAAGTCGTCTTTCCTATGACACAATATAATTCAAAATTGTCATAAAATATTTGTAACTGTGACTCTTTTTATCCTTTAACGCACAAATAGTATGAATAATATGAGTCAGAGTCACGTTTAATTTATACTGATTGTGACTCTTTGTGTCAGAATAACGACAGAATTAGCATCTCTCGGAAACAAACCCGATGTCGAATGTAAAAAAGAAAAAAAATTAATGAACAAAAATGAGAGAAAATAAACCGACAATAATCAAATATACAAATCATATATTTTCTGTGCTGAAATCAATGCAAACATTGTTTGGAAGATTGATCATTGATGCAAATCGCAACATTCAGCTGTTTAACGCTCCCATTTTTGATTGAATGTACAGTGTAAGATGGATACTCGACGAAAACTTGAAAGGGTTAAGACATACCTAACAACGAACTAACCCAAAGAGCACCAAGTGTCCGAAATCAAAACGAAACTTTTAAATAAATTTCCAGCGAAAAACCACAAAAACTGCCTTAATTTAAATTTTAATTTAAAAAATTTACAATGCTCAATTTTTTTTGAAAGTTCGGAACAGCATGCTATTCTCTAAATTTATTTTTTGATTTATTGAACCGAGATAGTTATTATTACTTTACATACAACTAATAAACATTATTGTAAGCTAAACAAATAATTGTTACTTTTTAACAAATTTATTACTTATTATTTTTGGTTTTCCCAAAACTACTTTGTTAAAAAATGTACAAAATATTTCTTGGTTCAAAATATAAAAACAGGCTTTCGGAAACTATATTAAGTATATTTAGAGAGAAGCGGCGTTTTTTTTTTATCTTTTATACTAATGAAAAAGTTTTTTAAGACCTAGATTTTTTCTTGTCACAGCCGTAATATTGGCGCATTTAATAAACATTCCTTTTTTTAATTTAAGTGATAACCGAAAATCTCAGCTACACGTTGACACATCTTATTGTTGTCTTTTGCCAACGGCCAGAGTTCCATTCAACCCCGGTCTTGTTCGTCCGGTACGCTCCTCGCCTTGTTTACCCCCTCTTTCCACTCTCGGAGGAGATCAGCAAACGCTGATGTGTTAATGTGAACAGATGTTGTGTTGTGTGTTTGTGTGTTTGTTATGGATTCTTTGTGTGTACGCATCTTATTGATCCTTTGCGCCGTTTCTAAAACGTTTTAAAGTCAAAGTTTTATCGCCAGTATCAATCATTTCTTAAAAGACTTAGGTTCTCTGAACAATACTAAAAGAAGGGTACAAAGATTAATAAAAAATAAAATCCAAAATATTGTTGTTTTCTGTCTTGTTTTGATTTACACGTTTACAAAATCTGTTGCACGGCAATATTTTTTTACTATATTAACGTGCTTTAATCAATTAAAATTAAGCTAAAACAATTTTTTTTTGTTCAATAAAACAATCATTTTTTACAATAAATAGAAATCGTCACTAGAATAGTGCTTTCGTGTACAATGGTGTCGGTTGTAAAAAAAACTTATCTGAAGACATCCATTACCTTTTTTTGGCAAAAAATGAAAAAAATATTTTTCTGTATTTAACACTATTAATATTAAACAAAGGATTATTTAAACAGTATTATTAAACACGCGATTAACGCTGAAGGGTAAACTAACTTAAATTCGGCCAGCCTTAATTTCGGCCACCGACTGTTATTTTTGCCGTGTGCAAATTTATATAAAGAACTGCGCATTTTAACCTCACGATAGTCAAAACCCTCCCATTTAACCGGAAATTGTTCAGTGTTAATATTTTTTACAGAGTTATAACGTTATAGAATCACTTTTAGCCAATTAGTGCTTATAAAAAAGGAGATCTTTCATTCATTGGAGATTAATTTTTCCCAAGCACTAATTGGCTAAAAGTGATTCTTTTAGTTCCTCCCGCAACCATTCCCACAGAGCAAAACATATATGACGTGATCACGAATACTAATTTTTGACATTTTGAGGGTCCTTAAAATCCTGACATGCTTGCATTTTTACAATAAAATAGCACATCTTTGTACATAACTGTTATTTAATTTTAATCTGCACGACTATATTATTAAATAAATACATAAATAAGTTTTCATGGTACAGGGTCTTTAGAGCCACAAGTAGGGAACTTGGAGCCATCGAAAATTTTTGGGAACTTGGAGCCACTTGGAGCTTTTCAGAAAAAATTGGTTTGGGGTAAAATTTAGGTTTCATTTAGGCTAAGGTACAAGTTTTAGCGATTTTTATTTTTGGCTCCAAGTTCCCAACTTACGGCTCCAAGTTCCCCACTTACGGCTCCAAGTTCCCTATTTTTGGCTCCAAGTTCCAGCTCCAAGTTCCCTAGGCTCCATCGACCATAAATCGTTTTCATTTTGGTGATTACAAACGAAAACCTTTTAACATTTCATTTACAGTTAAGTCCATTAAATAATAATGTTTAAAAAAGACGTGTTGGATGTGCGCCGCCAAATCTGCCGCCAAACCGCCGCCATTTAGGAACTAAGACGTTAAAGTAAAAAAAATTTATAATAAGACGGTTTTAACTAATTCATAGTTTATTTTTCTAACTTTAAAATTTACAAAAATGTGTTATAAATATAAACTTGGTTTCACTCGACTTTTTTTACTCGACTTTTTTTAAGGCTAAGTTTACGCGTTACTAAGCCTAAGCAAAGCCTAAAAAACAACCTAAACTTTCTTCAGCGGCTATTTGTTAAAGTTTAGGTTGTTTTTAAGGCTTCGCTTAGGCTTAGGAACGCATAGGTTTAACATTAAAAAAAGACCAGTAAAAAAAGTCGAATAAAATGGAGTTAGCCTATATTGCGCGCTAAAAAGTTTGCGCGGCGCTTGCTGAAAATTGGTAACTGCCTTGAGAGCTATGCTGCTTGAACAAAATGCCCCACGGCGCAATAGGCTATAGTCTGCTTAGCTGCTTTCTAAAAAGGAGATCTCCGTAAAGACAAACAAATCGGTTTTGTTTTCAATTTTTTTTGTTAAATAATAAAAGATTAACAGTTTTTTGTACAATAAAAAATGTTTAAAGATGTAAATATGAGATTAACATTATTTAATTACATATAACTGAATTAAAACTTTAGTTTTTAATGGCGGCGGTTTGGCGGCTATTTGGCGGCGCACATCCAACACGTTTAAAAAATAAATGTTTTTTTTTTAATGAAAGGTGTCTGGACTAAATTTACGGTGTTGATGTGCATAGGGTCGATCTTACGGCAAAAAAAGCCACAGTTAATATAAAATATATGCGACTGTGACTCATTTTAAATTTTAAAGAAAACCCTTTTAACTACAGAACGAGTCACAGTTACGTTTATTTTATAATAACTGTGGCTCATTTTGCATTAGTAACGACGATGCGGTTCTTGAAAGACCTTTAAGACACAAAGAGTCAGAATCAGTAAAAATTCAACGTGACCCTGAATCTAAATATTTATATTATTTGTGTGGTAGAAGATGAAAAGAGTCACAGTTGTAAGGATTTTATGAGAATTCTGACTTATTTTGTCATGATAACGACGATTTTACATCAAATATCTACAAAAAAAATTGGCCAAGCTGCCATCTCTTCCAGCAGATGACAAAAATTTGTATAAATCAATAAATCGATAAGTCGGTGATCAGTCTATAAAATGTTGCAAAAGCGACTTGTATTCCGCAAAATAAACCCTCGCTGCGACAAGCGATATTCTTCCATTTGCGATTCTTCCTGAAAATTGAGATGTGAAACGTCATAGGTTTGTAATAAATTTAGGAAAAATAAAAGTAATAATCTAAAAAGTTTAATCAAGAGGTAAAGAAACTCGTTATTTGTTTTAAATAGTGCAAAAGTATAATTTATTTTTTAACCAAGCCTTAATGCTTTTATCTTGAGAAATTTTGTGAACGATTTATGTTTTTGTGAGATTTGTACATTAGTTAGATTCATTGCATACAATGTACGATTTAAGGGTGGTTCGTATTTATGACTACACGTCCTTTGGACAAAGTCCAAAGGACAATTTTAGAAAAGCCAAAACGTCCTTTGGACAAGCCAAAATGTCCTTTGGACTTTTTCCTTTGGACGAAGTATGAATACTACTTGGAATTTGTCCTTTGGACAAATCTCAAAGGACAAAATCCAAAAGGAAAACTCCAAAGGACAAAAAGTATGAACACGTTGTCCTTTGGATTTTGTCCTTTTGGACTTTGTCCTTGGACAAAGTCCAGAAGACGTTTTTACCCTGTATTTGTCCTTTGGACAAAGTCGAAAGGACTTTTGTCCTTTGGACTTTGTCCAAAGGACGTTTTGTCATAAGTATGAACCAGCCTTTTAGTGTACGAGCGGGTTGTAGTATAGGAGTGGGTTATATGTGCGTGTTTCAAAACCGTGCACCTGAAAATTAATAAAAAGTCCGGTTAAAATTTTTATAAAAAATTAGCAAATACTTAAAAAACATATTGAAAAGAATCTTTTGTTTGGAACAGCAGTAATAGTTTTGGGAATATGGAGGACATTTTAAAAAGCACAGTGGTGACATTTTAAATCTGACAACACAGTGGTGTTGTCAGATTTAGTGGTGGTTTTTTCGCTGTTTTTTTTGTTTTTTTTTTTTTGCAATCGGGATTTTAAAATACAAATAACAGGGAATAAAATATAATATTTTGATAACATCAACTCGTTGTTTGTTAAGATACAAATAAAATGATAGTTTGGTTTTTAAAATAACCTCAATATTGCAAAGGTTTAATGACTGCTTTTGCGAGCAAAAGATTAATTTCAACTTGTATTTTAAGTATTTGCTTAAAAAAATATATAACGAAATTTTTTTTTAATTTTAAGGTGCGTGTTTTAACAACGTGCACTTAGTTTTAAAAATTTTATGTTTGAGATTCCGAACATACATTAACATGATAATTCATTGATTTTTGTATTTTTAGTAATTTTTGGACGTAGAGCTTAGTTAAGGGGGATGTTGTAGGGGTGTATGATGTATGATGTTGTAGGGCCACAGTGAAGAAACAGTGTTCTGCCCTAATTGGTCCGTTTGTCCGTCAATATACCCGTCCTGTATATCCTCTATCATGTATTTAACAATAAAGCAAGCGGAGAACTGATTTACCAACGTCTTATGAAATTAGCTCCAGATTTCAACACTTTAGTAAAACAAAAATTAACGTAATTAAAACTTAAGAATTCAACTAAAATAAAGCAAAGTATACCTCCTGTCGCTTTCGCTCTTTGGGGTCCTCGTAAAACTTATTAATGTCAGCTTCGTAACCCCGCGTTTGCACTTGATACAGAACAATTCTAAAACCAAAGTAATTAATATGGATCCTCGGAGATCAAGCTACGGAAAGGGGCTCCTGTTTTCAAAGCTTTGGAGCTTTGTTGTAATTTTGCGATAATTTGAAAAATAAGAAAAATTTAACTAATTATTATCCAATTTTTTGTAAGCTTTTCTTAACTTAAAAATTGTGAAACTCCTCTGTAAAAAGTGACACCGAAAAAAAAACTATTTAGAGCTCCGACCATTTAAAGCGGAGATAGCTCCGCCTCTTAGATGAGCAATTTTAAGCTTATTTAAGTTTGAAATGCATTTTAAGTTATTTTATCTTCATTTTTAAGACTATTTCTAGCGTTTTAAATAAGTTTTGAGAAAAAATTAATTTACGAAAAAATTTGACAAAATAATCTCTGACATCACTTTTTAATTATTTATGAAATTTGTGAAAAAATAGGGCAGAGCTCCGGAACTCGTAAAAGCGGAGCTTCGCTCCGGGAGCTCAGAGCTCCAGGTTACCTTACTAATTCAAATATGTACTATGTAAAAAATAACTATTTTTAGAGGTGAATACTTAGTTAGAAAGTTTTGTATTGGTATAGGATTCATTTGTATGGAACACTTTAGACCATAAAATTGAATGAAAGCCATAACAAAGTAGGACAGTCAAAAAAACTTTTTTTTATATTCAAGTTAATATATATTTTTTTCACCTGTAAATCCCAATGACGGGGCTGTGAGCTCCTTTGGAAGCACTAGTCCTCATAAGGCGATCGTCTATTCCGTATCTTCGCAATTTTTTCCATACCTACAAGTTAATGGCGCCTTCGATGCTCGGGATTATGATTCACAGCCAATACAAAAGAGAAATCAAACTGTTAGCTATGTCTGTAGAAAAAAAAACGACTAAGAAAAAGTGACAACTGACAAACAAGCGGCAACGCGCTTACGTCATTTTATGAACAATCACGACGATTAATTCAATGTACACAAAGGTCTCGGGAAGAAACGAAAATAATTCGTATATAACGGTAGTTAACTAAAAAAACAAGAGTAAAAAAATAGACAACCGCTTGTTTTAGAAAAATGTTGAAAAAGGGAGCAAAATAGTTGGTTTTCTAAACTTTTTATGCTCATTGTTTTAGTTCACCAACGTCATATACCAATTACATTTAATTCCTCTCGATACCTTTGTGTACATTGAATTAACGATCGTGATTGTTCATTGTAACTTTTGATTGCGGGGTGAACGCGTTATCACTTGCCACTTATCACTCCGATGTGAACTAGGTCTTAGTGGTTTGAAACGTTTATCTATTACATGAAACAAAACTTCCGGTCGGTTTTGAATCTATAGATGAATATTTAAAAACGTTAAAAACAATTGGATGGACGTGAGGAATTTTTATTAGCGCATTTTAAATTAACTTTTTAGAAAATTTTTGAATTCAGATAAATTAAATCAAATCAAATATCCACGCAATATTATAGTACATGGACGGCCACTTGTGCATGGAAGTTTCGTTTTTTACATTACGTCTTTTATTTAACATCTTGTCTTCGGAAAACTCATCTTTTGGGGGTGATTTTGTAAACGTATTTTTCAAAGACGAGTTGTTCACTCGAAAAAGAAAAATAGATGATGTGAGAATAAAAAAATTACCCTAATAAATTTAGCTTAATTTTTACGTTTCGCCTAGGCCTAGCAAAAAATAAGATTTTTTTTCTCTTTAATTAAAAAACACACCATTAAATAGAAATAATCCACTTTGAACTTTTGTTAAAATTTGGTGTCAGAAAAATTAAACAAAATTCTTTTTACCGCGATAGCCTGTTAAGTTATTTATTGCAAAAATTATTAATTTATCACTGTTTAGTCGATTTAAAATTCATTTCATAGGTGGCGCGGGAGCAGAAAAAATAAAATTTCCAAAAATATTAACTTTCTTAGTTTCTTAAGTTTAAACCTATACTTCATAAAAATTGCTACACGATGATATGTTTCACTACGTTGAAGTGCTTTAATATATCAGTTTGTGCTAAATAGATTTTGGTTTTTTAATTAAACGTCACAATAGTTAGAAATCATCACTAAAATAATATTTTCGTGATCAATGATCTCGAATTAGTAAAAATAAAGTTGAAATTTGTGCCTTGACACTAATTATAAATCTGCATAGGTTTTTTTATGTTTTGGTTGTAAAACTATTTAAAATTAAAAAAATAATTTTAAAAAGTCTATTCCAAACTTTAGCATTTTCTGTAATTGAAACACTAGCCTTGAAAAATGCTCTAAGAATAGAGCAAGAAAACGGGGCGATTTTTTCCCCGGGCGTATGTTTAGACAGAAAAGATGTGGACTAGTCTGAGATGGGAATTATGTGGACTATAGGAAATTTCCATTTGGTTTGGGCAGCTGCTCACTAAATAAAAATTTCTACCATATGATAATGGATTTGTTTATACATTGATCTAATCACACAGCACTGTTGCATTTTTTTTAGTTTGATGAAATGTCAATTAAAAAAATCATACTCACAGCAATCTTTGACAAGCGCGAAATCGCCACTTTTTCAATTAGAAGCTTATATTTGTATGTGTAAGTAACAACTATAAATATAAAAAAGTGGCGATTTCGCGCTTTTCAAAGATTGCTGTGAGTATGATTTTTTTAATTGACATTTCATCCAACTAAAAAAAATACAACAGTGCTGTGTGATTAGATCAATGTATAAACAAATCATTATCATATGGTAGAATTTTTTATTTAGTGAGCAGCTGCCCAAACCAAATGCAAATTTCTATTAGTCCACATAATGTCCATCTCAAACTAGTCCATATCTTTTCTGTCTAAACATACGCCCGGGGAAAAATCGCCCCTTTTTCCTGCTCTATTCTTAGAGCATTTTTCAAGGCTAGTCTACCATTTTTTTGAATTAAATTAAAAAATAGCCTAATAAACTATAGTTTTAGCTGCGCAATGACATATGTTTATAATCATTCCGTTGCCGAGATATACTTTTTAAATAAAAAATAATAATAAGAAGAAGAAGAATTTAAATTACAAAATTTACCAACGTTGTTTAATTATAGTTAGTGCGGTGCAGTGGCGCTCCTGACAAAGTTTACCTGCGTTCTTTAAATATAATTGGCGCGATGCCGTGCGCCAATGATTGCAATTATAATTTTTAAAATGAAAATAATAATAATAAGAAGATGATGAACATGAATTACAAAATTTACTCACGTTCTCTAAGTATGATTGGTGTGGTGCCGTGGGATAAATTGCAATGTGGCACCCCCGCACCACCGATGATTGGAATTATATTTTTTGAAATATTAAAAATAAGAAGAAGAAAAAGATGAAAAACATGAATTACAAAATTTACCAGGTGCTTTAGTTATAGTTGTCGCGGTGCGGTGGGGCTAATTGAAAAAGTGAATTTAATTAATTAATTGAAAAAGTGGCGATTTCGCGCTTGTCAAAGATTGCTGTGAGTATGATTTTTTCAATTGACATTTCGTCAAACTAAAAAAAATGCAACAGTGCTGTGTGATTGGATCAATGTATAAACAAATCATTATCCTATGGTAGAAATTTTTATTTAGTAAGTAGCTGCCCAAACCAAATGCAAATTTCCTATAGTCCACATAATGTCCATCTCAGACCAGTCCACATCTTTTCTGTCTAAACATACGCCCGGGGAAAAGTCGCCACTTTTTCCTGCTCTTTTTTTAGAGCATTTTTCAAGGCTAGTTTATTATATAAATTAATAAAATTTTATAATCAGGAGATTTTTTTTTCAAATACATCGTGTTGTTATTATTATAAGGATCAGTAAAAACTTGCGAATTTGCATAAACAAAACAGAAACTGTGCCAAACTAAAAAGTATGTAAACAAATATACTTAGTATGATTTGTTGGTACTTTACAACTTACTTTACAGGCAATTTTTGATGTTTTTAATTCTTCTTCACTGGGAACTAACGAACACTCTGTATATGACTTTGAAGTGACACAACCAGTCAGCCATGGATGTCTAACCATTCCTTCTATAATCAGAACTTTTTTTGTTTAATTTTTAAATTAGGAAAGTTATTAGTAATGCAGTAAAACAACGTTTTACTTGTGTAATTGCTTACATGTAAGATGTAAATCAAAAATTTGGGGTATCTAATAACTAATTTAGGCAATTACACTTGTACTTGGAAATTAATTAGTTGGGGATCACAAGCTATAATATTTTTTTTAATTTTATGGTAATAATCTAAATGATTTGGTTTTTATTGATTAGCACACGACAATATTGAGTTTTTTTGTAAAAATCGGTTCGAACCAGGTGTTATTTCTCAGTTTTTTATTTAGTTAAATGGTTAACAGGAAATACAATTGATCATATAAACAAATTTTCAATAATTAATAGCAAGCGAAAGGGGAACAGTATTACAAAAACACGCTCCATAATCCAAAAAACCCTTAAGTCTCAAAGCGGTAACGATCAATCTCACAATCTCATTTCGGATTTTAAACAGAACTCCCCTAACTACAAAACGAATCATAGTCACGAGTGAAGACGATTCGATCTTACCTAATAAAAGTCTTTCAGTGTGTTTCTGCCGCAGTATGCTGTGTATTAAATCTTGGCACTCAATGGTTGCAACAGCAATTTTGTATAAAATATATGCGACTCTGACTCATTTCGAAGTTTTTACAGCACCCTACTAACTGCAAATTGAGTCGCAGTCACGTGTATTTTAAAATAATTGTGACTCATTTTGCCGGACGATATCATCTTACCTAACGAAAGTCTGTCAGAGGGCTTCTGACGCAGTATGCTGTTTATTAAGTCTTGGCACTCAATGGAAACATATTCCGGAATTACAAATGTACCCGCCAAAATTTGTTGTCGCAAGCTGCTGACGTTGTCCGATCTGAACATAAATTAAGTATTATAACTAACTAAAGGTTGTTTAAAAATGATTTAAATTGAAAAAGTTCCAGGTAAACATATCTTGCTAGCGTTAAGGTTGATTCCGACGTTATTTGCGTAAATGTATATAGTTAACATCAAAATCAATAAATAGTAAAACTTTGTATCAATTAACTGTACCGTTTGCGTATTATACTCTTATTTTCAGATTCAAAACTACAACTAGTCAAAAAAAATGTATCCAGAAATTTATTAAATAAATTTATCTGAAGAAAAAACTAAAATAAAAACTTATTATACCTAAAAGGCGTGTTTCCAGTGATCATAAAATGTAATAAAATCCCCATTGACCACAAATCTGCCTGAAAACCGTCGTAAGACTCGTCTCTAAAGAGTTCAGGTGCTGCATAAGGAGGCGATCTGAAAGTTTTAAAATTTCTAGCACTAATTTTAAGGCGTTAAACTAAGCGTAAAATACAACAGACTAACAGGTAAAAGTTAATCATAAAAAAACAACAAAAATATATTTATTTTAGGTTTTCATATACTTGAACAAACGGATGTGAATATATTTAGACAATTCACCTAAAATTTAAAATGTGCATTGTTAAAATATATCGCTCTATACTTACAAAGTATAGAACAAAAATATGGTTTACAAAAACCCAAACTCTGGTTCAATAAGTGGGAGATTATAAAAACGCACACATATTTTAAATAACACTAAAAGTTAAAAAACCATTGTAAAAACATTTTTATTTTTTAAAAGTTATTATTATTATTATTATTATTATTATTATTATTATTATTATTATTATTATTATTATTATTATTATTATTATTATTATTATTATTATTATTATTATTATTATTATTATTATTATTATTATTATTATTATTATTATTATTATTATTATTATTATTATTATTATTATTATTATTATTATTATTATTATTATTATTATTATTATTATTATTATTATTATTATTATTATTATTATTATTATTATTATTATTATTATTATTATTATTATTATTATTATTATTATTATTATTATTATTATTATTATTATTATTATTATTATTATTATTATTATTATTATTATTATTATTATCATTATTATTAGTATTATTATCATCATTATTATTATTATTATTGGTGTATTACATTAATTATTAATTTCTAATTCATACCCACAAAATGTTGTTAAGTTGGCACCTCTCTTCGCGGTGTTCGAAAAGCCAAAATCACCAACTTTTACACAATTTCCGGACAAAAACACGTTTTCAGCTTTGATATCACGATGAATTATGCCCTTATTATGCTAAAATACAGTTATTTTGATATTTATAATAAATTAATCGGTCATTAAATTAATAAAATAGAACAAAACATATACTAATCAACTAAAAAAATATAATTTTTCTGAAAACTTACAAACTTAGTTGGAAGGTTTCATTGCACAATATGATGCTTTCTTGATATGATTATATTATATTATATTGATATATTTTTTGCATTGCACGATATGATACTTACCTACATTTTGCCGTTATTATGACGCAAAAAGTCCAAATCGTCATAAAATACTCGTAATTGTGACCCTTTTTATCTTTTAACACAAAAACAGCAAAAACAAAATGAGTCAGAGCCACGTTGATTTTAAACTGATTGTGACTCTTTGTGTCAGAGCAACGACAATTTTTCTTTTCCAGCGTCAAATAAACAAAAATTCCAATCTCACTAGTGATTCAGTTTTAAAATGCAAATTTATTTGCACAAATTTTGGTTATAGTTTTTTTTCTCTAAAATTTTCACACTGAAAGAGCTCATTAACGAACTTCTCCAAGTAAATCACGGAAAAGGTTAAAATTTCCCCTTTTAACGGTAAAGTCGAAACAAAAATAACAAGTACGATTAGAAACAATTTGAAAAAAAATAATGAAAAAAAACTTAATTTGAAGGGAAATTATATTTGTATAAAATTAAAACTAAAAAAATAGACAAAAATAAAATTTATAGATAAATCGCCAGTTTTTTTTCGTTTAATATAACTATGACGTAAATTTAAGTTTACAGAAAGGTCTCGAAGAGGATTTTCTAAAATTATATTAGTAAAAAAGCGGCGATTGAAACCGGACATTAAAAATACCCAAAAAATTCTTACGAAAAACATTTCTTCAACAAAAAATAGAAAAGAGTAATAATAATACAAAAAATTGATTACAACATAGAATAAAATAAATAAATAATCATAAATCCATTATAAAAACTAATACGTCTCATCCTGATTTAACTCCTACAGAATACTGTTAAAAATTAAAATAAAACAAATTTAATTTTAAATTAAAAAAAATTGTTTGAGCGGCACATTGAAGGAGATGAAGGATATATACTTATTATCAATAATTTTTTTAAAATTATTAATTAGTTTATTCAATGAGGCATTATTGGTGTATTATAAGTACAATTTTATGTTTTTTGTTCAAAAATTGTATCTTTTAAGAAATTTTTAAGTATTTCGGTGTCTGTTTTTATCCCGCTTCCAGTTAAATGCAAAATCCTTTTTGAGACTTTTCTGTAAATTTGAGTTTCTGTCGTTATTCTTTATGTGCGTACTTAATATTTATTTAATGCAAATCCATTTTAATCAAACTGTGAGTGCGTTAGTTTAACTACATAAGCTTACTATATGTTGAACGGCACTGACAATTTGGGCAAAGTAAATTTTGGAGTCCAAATCCGAGAGGCGGCCAATATCTCACGACTTTGGTGAACATTTCCCCACCATCTGCCAATTCCAACACCATATAAAGTTTTTGCACCGTTTTCATAACCTAAACCTTCTTAATTTTCAAATGCATCATTACAGAACCCAATACAAATCTAATAAATTTTTTTATTTATTGGAGCTATACATATAGATAATAAAGTTTTTGAACATACAGCACTCTTGAGAGCCTTTTTTTGGTTTTAATGAATTTCCCTTTAATATTTAGCATCTTGATTTCTTTTACATTGTCGATAGAGTTGTTTTCTGTTAGAAATATACAGACATATACGTACATTTGGGAAACGAAAATCACCATGGTAAAAAAAGTAAATTGGATAAACGTATAAAACAGATAAAATTGTTCGAGTTCTTTTAGATTAATGTTGATACGTCTTGACAGCAAATGCGCAACGCTATTTACTTTTGAAGTTTTTGTTGTGTTATGGTTTGTTGGTTGAAAAGAAAGTGTTGATTGTGGTTAAATGGCGTCTTTTAGATTCATGTTTCATATTTTTATAATACTTTTTTTTCATAAATATTACGCATTATTTTGAAAATATAGTCATTTTTTTAATTAAACTAATAACAACATAATAAAATAAAATTTTTAACTTTTACCTCAAATAACCGAATAACATTCGGGTGATGCATGTTTTCCATATTGGTATACTCTCTTTCAAAAAGCATTTTAGTTCTCCAGTCCAAACGTTGTTTGTCCACAATTTTTATAGCCACTTTTTCTATAATTATTATTATTATTTATTATTATTAATTATTAATTATTTGATTATTAACATTGGGGTGATGTACGTTTTCCATATTAATATATTCCCATTTCGACAGCATAGTAGAAATTCCAAATCCAACTGTGCCTTTCTTTTTCGAAAATCCAAACGTTCCAGAAAATATTATTCCAAAATTTTTACAATATAAATTAGTGTACTCTTTTTCAAAAAGCATTTGGTTCTCCAGTCCAAACGTTGTTTGTCCACAATTTTATTGCCACTTTTTCTGAAAATTATTTATTTAATTAAACTAAAAGCAAATCAAACGTAGCTGCTCTAGTTTGCTCACGTGACTAACTTAGACACGCCCACAAGAATTTTATGGTGACAAAATTTTTCGTTCACATAACAGCGGCAATTTTTAGAAAATTCAGTGCGTCAATACAAATTATAAATTAACTGTTAAGGTCTCTTTTAACAGTTTTTAATGTAAAAGGTTTAGCAAAGCAATTACAATCCAGAGCAAAAAGTACCGTTTTTTACGTAAATAAAAATTATTTTTGAATTATTGCAGTTATAGAGTATTATAATATTTTAGAATAATTAAACCACAAAAATTTGACAAATCGACAAAAAGCAGGAAAAAATGATGTTTTTGTTTTGAATTTATGTAAATCAAATTAAAAATTTATAAAAATTATAAAATAAAAATATTTAAATCGGACCCTCTTCGCGCCACGACACCATGGAAAATTATGTTCAAAAAAAGTTATATAAACAAATACTCTGTATTAAATCAGCTTTAAAAAGTCCTACTGGTTAATGTACCCTTCAGCTAGGGAGCACTCGCATTATTTCACGCACACACTTTTGTGGCAGGAGCAGGACGTTCTTGCCACACCAGGTCAAGTCGCAGACAACTGAGTTACTTCATGCTGCGCCACAT
>JASAMX010026691.1:0-13564 GCA_030248175.1 Microlaimidae sp. YZB2_3
TTCTTTTGCGTCTTTCTTCGTTAAGATACATATTGTCTATAATTGAAATAGGCAAAAACTGCAAAAATTTTGCGATGATGGCGTCATTATAGTTCAAAAATGGTGCCATATTTTTTGGGTACTTTTTCAGTGTTGGGCGGAGGGGGAATGCTCCAATAAAGCGGGGAGGGGCATTTCCAGACCGTGCATAAGCATGGACCAACAAGCTAGGGGGAAGTGTCTACCCCAGGTAAATAGTCCTTTTAAAGCTAGAAGGGGGAGGGGATCGATTGAAAATTCCAGAAAGGAGTAGGGGGTCAAAATAAAAAAATTTGGGGGAGGGGGCTTAAATTTTTTCTAGTGGAGGGGAGTCCGAAATTTCAAGGCTAGGAAGGGGGGTGGACCACAAGTGGGCAGGGGGGGGTTAAGGGGTTATATCCCAAAAATCTGGATTACTGCCGACACCCCCCCTATAATTTGGGGGGTTCTACCCCCCTCCCCCAAATTTCCGAATTTTTTACCCCTGACCCCCCTCTAGATTTTGAAATCTGACCCCCCTCCTCTCCCCTCGGGAAAATTTTATGTACCTTTTTTATACTAAATTTTTTTCCAAAAACGTAAATTTTCATCACATATTAATCCCTTTACACCCTTTTTATATGGCTTTTTATTCAATAAAATGTCGTGCTATCCTATAAAAAGAACAATTATAAAGTTATTATGGTTTAAAACGTTTTGACCCCCCTCTAGATTTTTTAATCTGACCCCCCTCCTCTCCCCTCGGGAAAATTTTATGTACCTTTTTTATACTAAATTTTTTTCCAAAAACGTAAATTTTCATCACATATTAATCCCTTTACACCCTTTTTATATGGCTTTTTATTCAATAAAATGTAGTATTATCCTATAAAAAGAACAATTATTAAAGTTATTATGGTTTAAAACTGTTTTGCTTTGGACACCGGACCGCAGACCCCTCTTAGGCGGGCAGGGGCCCAATTAAAATTTGGGCCGGGGTTAGACCCCCCCCCCTAAAAAGCTATGGAAGGGTCCGGATCCCCCCCCAAAATTTCGGATTTTGCTGACACCCCCCCCCCCCCCCCTTAAATTTGGGGTAGTCGGGGACACACCCCCCCCCCCAAATTCGCCTCCCAAAGAAAAATTTTTAAGTGTTATAAAAGGACTAAAAAATTTTTCCGCGCTTCGCGCGGAGTGTTTATTACCTTATTTTCCCGTTTATTACCTTTTATTACCTTTAAATTCCCCCGCTACGCGGGCAGTTTAAATTTCCCTGCTACGCGGGCAGTTTAAATTGGCAATTTATCTTAGTTTTTCAATTTCAAATCGATTATCCCATTCAGTAGTTAAGGCATACATGTTTAATAAAACTACTATAAAACACTATTATCCTTTTTTTAACGTTTTAAACACATGTTATAAATGTATAGTATAGCTATAAAAAACCTTAAATTTTGTAATTACTATCATTTGGAATTAAAATTTCTAGTGTATTTTAGCGCCTCAAATTATAAATTTTCTCCTCCGGGGGGCATTGTTCCCCCCGAACCCCCCTGACTGAATTTTTAAGATCACAGAAAATTATGTAGAAATTAGGTAAAAAAACAAAAGTAAAAGGTATGTTCACGCGATCACCAGGAGACGATTTTTAAGCCGTTTTTAGTATATATTTTAAAAAATTTTCGCCTCCGGCGGCTGGGGGGACACCCCCCAGACCCCCCGGCCGACGCTTCGCGTCGGCTGGCGCCGCTACGCGGCGCAGGCGGCAGCGCTTCGCGCCGCTTTGACAACACTTTTTCTCCCCCTCCCCCAGACTGACGCCCCCGAAATGAAATCCTGACTGCTCCACTGCACATTTTTATTAAAAGAATTAAAAAAATAAAATTTATAAGTTGCAATAAGATCTTATTTTAATTTTACACAGTTTTAAAGCATTTATAAGCTTGTTTTACGTTTTTTTACGCGTTTTAAGCTCATTTTAAGGCAGCGCGGAAATATTGGGTACACCCCCCCTCAAAATTTGGGTCTTACTGGACACCCCCCCCCTAAAATTTGACCCCCCCCAAAATCCGAGAGGCTGCCCACCTATGGCTTATAACCCCGCATTTTCATTCCATGGGAGTACCTCAGACAATCTTAAAAATTTTAATTAGATACCCTCTTTTAAGTATCCTATTGATACATATATATAACTTACTATTGCGTTATATTGGGGGCAATTAAGCAAAGAATTGGCCTTAAATTCCTAAATCCTAAGCACAGCATAAATAACCTTTTGTTTGAAAAAAATATATAATGGCGTACCTGAAAAGAAAAATAAAAACTTAAGTTTTTTGATTATAAACAACTATTTATCAACTATATATATATATATATATATATACTCATTGAAATTAATGTTACCCCCCCCCCCAACCATTATAACCTACCATAGGTGGGCAGCCTCTCGGATTTTTTGGGGGGGGGGGGGGGGGGTCAAATTTTAGGGGGGGGGGGGTGTCCAGTAAGACCCAAATTTTGAGGGGGGGTGTACCCAATATTTCCGCGCTGCCTTAAAATGAGCTTAAAACGCGTAAAAAAACGTAAAACAAGCTTATAAATGCTTTAAAACTGTGTAAAATTAAAATAAGATCTTATTGCAACTTATAAATTTTATTTTTTTAATTCTTTTAATAAAAATGTGCAGTGGAGCAGTCAGGATTTCATTTCGGGGGCGTCAGTCTGGGGGAGGGGAGAAAAAGTGTTGTCAAAGCGGCGCGAAGCGCTGCCGCCTGCGCCGCGTAGCGGCGCCAGCCGACGCGAAGCGTCGGCCGGGGGGTCTGGGGGGTGTCCCCCCAGCCGCCGGAGGCGAAAATTTTTTAAAATATATACTAAAAACGGCTTAAAAATCGTCTCCTGGTGATCGCGTGAACATACCTTTTACTTTTGTTTTTTTACCTAATTTCTACATAATTTTCTGTGATCTTAAAAATTCAGTCAGGGGGGTTCGGGGGGAACAATGCCCCCCGGAGGAGAAAATTTATAATTTGAGGCGCTAAAATACACTAGAAATTTTAATTCCAAATGATAGTAATTACAAAATTTAAGGTTTTTTATAGCTATACTATACATTTATAACATGTGTTTAAAACGTTAAAAAAAGGATAATAGTGTTTTATAGTAGTTTTATTAAACATGTATGCCTTAACTACTGAATGGGATAATCGATTTGAAATTGAAAAACTAAGATAAATTGCCAATTTAAACTGCCCGCGTAGCAGGGAAATTTAAACTGCCCGCGTAGCGGGGGAATTTAAAGGTAATAAAAGGTAATAAACGGGAAAATAAGGTAATAAACACTCCGCGCGAAGCGCGGAAAAATTTTTTAGTCCTTTTATAACACTTAAAAATTTTTCTTTGGGAGGCGAATTTGGGGGGGGGGGTGTCCCCGACTACCCCAAATTTAAGGGGGGGGGGGGGGGGGGTGTCAGCAAAATCCGAAATTTGGGGGGGGGGGTATAAACCCCCCCCCCCCCCCCGCCCGCCCCAGCGGAGGAGACCCCTATCCGCTCTATAGGGTTTTAGGAGGCCGAGGTGGGAACAAAATTTAATATGTAGGGGGGGGGCTGCTGCCGCCTGTCAAAAAAGCACATTTTTACACAATAACTTCTTAATTTTTTTTTGTATAATGCTACTCTTTTTTGTATAAGACCATAATAAGAAAGAGAAGAGATTTATTTGAAAATTCTCTTTGGAAAAAATTTTTAAAAAAGGTCTAAAACTTCCCGGGGGGGAGGGGGGGGGGTTAATCTAGACGGGGGGGGGGGGAAAAGAAAAAAAGGGGGTTTGGGGGGTCCCCACAACCCCGGGGTACGGCGGTGGCTTTTTGGGATACCTAACCCTTTTCCTCCCCCCCCCCAATTGTGGTCCCCCCCCTTCCTAGCCTTGAAATTTCGGGGACCCCCCCCACGGGGAAAAACCCCTCCAAGCCCCCTCCCCCAGACCCCCTACTCCTTTCCCCCAACTCCAATCTGGCCCCTCCCCCAACTAAATATACCACCACTATATACCTGGGGGGGCTACCTCCCACACACTCCCCTACCATGCTTGTCCACGGTCAGGCAATGCACCTCCACTCCCCACCGGATTAATCCCCTCATCCCCCCCCCCAAAAAAAAACCGAAAAAAACCAAAACATCTCGGAATTAAAAATAAGCAGCCACAGCAAAGCTAATTCAGTTTTTGCCTATTTCAATTATAGATGTTTTTGGTCAGGCCTGCTAGGAAGGAGGTCCACCCACGGGTGGAAGGCCAAAATTTTAAGGAGGAGGGGGGTCCGGACCCCCCGACTTTTTAGGGGGGTCGACTCGACCCCGGGTGCGAGATTTTAAATTTAGGGGGGGGTTAGGCGTCAGGGGGGTCCGATTTTTTAACAAAGTTTTTTAAAATCAATAATTTAAGTGTTTTTAGGTTTAATATTGAATATTATATACTAAAACGGCCGATTTAGGCCTAAAAAGTGTATTTAAACACTGTTTTTAGCTAAAAAAAACCGTGTTTTTAACAGTAAATAAAAAATTATACTTCTAGATTGGTCGGGAGAGGGGTCAACTTTACTAGGGGGTCAGACCGGACCGCTCTGAGCTTTTGGGGGAGGGAGCCCCTCTAATTTTTTTCTAGAGGGGTCTGAAATTTTCGCTCTAGGGGGGTGGACCATACATGGGCACGCGGGGAGGGGGGGTTGGGGGGGATTGGTGGACCCCTGAGTCTCCCCCAAAAACATCTGCTTCCAATGCATTTTAAGCCATTTTAGACGTATTTTTGCCTTAGGTTCGCCTTATATTTTTGTCCTTTTTTCCTTTTTCCTTTTTTTTTCTCCCCTGCTTGCCTGCCCCCCACGCCCCACCCACTTCGTTTTATTGTACCCCCGGTGCCCCCAATAAAACCCCAGGGGCCGTATGCAGAAATGTGTCTAAAAGCTAGGACTAGAAGTCATAGGTTTCTGTGACTAATTTGAGATAGTCCGACTAGAATTAGTCATAGCCTTATAGCTCGAGCTAACCGTATGCACAAAAGGGGCTATGACTATGACTAATTCTAGTTCGAGCTACTTTGATTTAGTCGCATGATTTTTGCGTGGTTTACGTATTATTTCGCACGTTTTTGTCAAGAAAAATGCATTATTATTAAAATTTGACATTAAGGAATAATGTTTTTGCACGTTTTCGGCGTTTTATAAGTAATTTACATTAAATAACAGCGTTCAAGATCAATATTTGTTGTTTCCTTGCATAATTTAGAAGAAACCTAGAAAAACTAAGGAAAGATTTTTAAAATTTTTAAAGCATTTTCCAATCTAAGGTCAAGTTTTAACAGTATCGCATTTTTAAAGTGTAATACTATAATCGTTTAAAATGTCCAAATCTGGTGATCGCGAAAACGAGAGAGGAACTAGCTCCCGCTTTGATACGGAAAAAGATAAGCGTCTCGTGGAATTGTATTTTGAGCATAGAGATGCTATTGATTGTAAAAGTCGATCCTCCACCATAGATAAAGATCGCAAAGATGCGTGGGAATTAATCGCTAGTACCATAAACCGAGAAAATCGCACCGATTTTACTGCTACCCAGTGTAACAAACGCTGGAAAAATCTTAAAAGCACAACCAAAACAGCGAGCGCCAAAATCAAAAAAAGAGTTCGGTAAAACGGGGGGGGGGTGGGGTAAATGAAGCAGTACCGTTGACCGAATCGCAAAGCTCGGTGTTATCTCATCTCCGCGAAACGCCATCTTTTGCAGGGGCTGCTGAGAGTGTGGAATCACAGGTATTCCATTCCACCAATAAGGAGCTAACTCCTTCGGAAGAAGCGGCAAAAGCGGCAAGAACAATTGTAACGGTAGTACTCTTACCGTGGCTTAACCACTAAATTAATATACACTGCACATATTTAATTAATTATATGATGACTAATTCAAACTAACGCATCTTGCAAAAAATCATAACAGCCAAAGGCAGAATATGGTAAAGAAGAAATACGTGACACTTTGTAGAAACAAATGTATTAAAAATAAGTTTGAACCATGATATATATAGCTATATTCTTCTTTTATTTTCAATATTAAGCGTCCGTTAGAAGCCCTTACTTAGCCCAACAGGTGAGCCGGACAACCCCCCGCCGACCCCGACAGCGGCATGCAGCACTCAAGCTTCGTCATGCAGCAAAATCCTACTCCGGTAGCTTCACCCCGACTTCTACTCCCACACTTACGGTCCCTTTTCATAGTTGGGAATGATAGACAAGTTTCTGTCTGAGTTAAAAAAAATTGAAGTGTAAAAACATTTTGGAAACACTTATTCTTTAATAACGTCCTTCATTTTTTGATGATATAATTGTATTAAAAGTAACCTGTGAGCGAAGACCCATAAAATCTAAAAATTTTCTAAGCGCTTTTTTCACTAAACAGCCACAAATCTTTAAATTTAAATCATTTTTTTATATTATGTTAGTATATCACGCCCATCTATGACCTTGATCTATGTTAAACAATTCTCCGATTGATAACTGGTAATCGTTGGATGCTAAGTGCTTTAGCGTAACCAGTATAGCCGTTTCCATTGATACGGGACGCCCACGGTTATCAAGGTTATCAGCGAATTTATCATCTAACACGTCGCAGAGAAAGTTAACGCCGTACTTCGTAAATCGAAAATGTTTGTACATTTTTTTGTCACTAAACTCTTCCATCGGGTCGCGAACATCTCTATATACTTTTTTATTTGACTGCAAATTTATAAAATCTGCCATGATTATCACTTTCAACAATTTAATTTCGATATTTTGTAATGTAGTCACACGTTTAGCCTCATAGGTATGAGGCTAGCGATCTTTGACTACTTTTTTAGTCCGACTATTTTCTAGTCACATTTATGCATAGGAGTTAGTCTCAGCTCTGACTAAAAGTCCTAGTTAGTAGTCGGACTACCCCTAGTCTTAGCCCCTAGTCACATTTCTGCATACGGCCCCAGGGGTCAGTGCACAGGTATGATCATGTATGTATAAGCCTTGCTTACCTTTTTCTGCTGTTTTTCCCAGGCGGGATCCAACAAACCCTGTCTATCCCATTCTTCCTCTTGAGCTGTTGGGTCGTAATAATTATTATAACTGTTATTATACGCCATCGCCCTGGAGTGTTTTTAGCACTGACAAAGTTTTAAATGAATAAATAAAATAGCTGCCACCAAACAAAATAAAATAGCTGCTACTAATACCCAGGTTCAGGTAGTATGCGAGATTATACCCTAAAAACAAAATATATAAATAGTCCGTTATATAATAATTATGCGTCCATATGTGGACAAGGGAGAGTGGCTTGGGGGTTATAATAACAATAGCACTGCATGTAGTGAACACTCTAGCGGTAAAGGTTGCCAACATCGTTATTAATGTTGGATGAAGAGTCTTAACCATAGGGGTGAAACATTTTCGCCCCTCCTGACTTGTCTTAGCGCCTGCCCTTTGCATAATCTGCATAGGGAAGATAAGTTTCAGGTTATTCAACAACAACAACAACAACCCATACATGGGCAAGTTGGTCCGGAGTGGGGGGGAGGATTAAACCCCAAATTAAGGGGGGGTTAAAATCCGAGAAACGCAAAATACCAGACCTGTGCAAGCCGCCTCCCCGGTAGTTTATCGGGGGGGCACGGCCAAAACGGGAGGGGCACGGGGGGGCGGGGGAAATTTTTTGTGAAACGGGGGGGGCAATAAAACGGGGGAGGGCAAGCAGGGGGGAAAGAAAAAAAAGAGAAAAAAGGGGAAAAAAAGAAAAAAGAAAGGGAAAAGGGAAAAAAGGGACAAAAAAAAAGCGAAAATAAGGTAAAAATAGGTCTAAAATGGCTTAAAATACATTGAAATAGGCTAAAAACTGCAAAAAATTCGCGATGATCATAGGTTCATCATAGGTTAAAAATGACGTCATAATTTTAGGGTACTTTTTCATTTTTTGACGGGGGGGGGCAATAAAATGGGGGGCAAATCCTCCAATAAAACGGGGGGGGCATTTCTAGACCGTGCACAGGTCTGCAAAATACCCATATCGTTTTTTTTTCTGGAGTGCATTTTACCCATATCGTTTCTCGATTTTGAAAGAAAAATAGGTAAAAAACGCTAATTTTAGGTCAAAAATCCCTTTTTATAGCATTTTTGAGCTTTTTATTGCTTAAAGCATTCATTTTGACCTCAAAACTTAAGTTTGGAGGCAGTTAGAAGTCATTTTAAAGACATTTTTTTCTTCATTTTTCCAAAATTAGGAGGTAACATTTCCCCCCCACTTCTGAGCGGGGGGGGTTAAACACCCCTTCTCAGAATTTGGGGGGTGAACCCCCCTGTGCCCATGTATGGTTGTACCCCCCCCCCCAAAATCCCGATTATAGCCGACACCCCCCCCCCTAAAATTTGGGGGTACCCCGGACACCCCCTAAAATTTGGGGGTTTCAGTACTAAAAATGCTAAAAATGGGGTATTTGAGGTATACCCCAAAAAAATTTGGGACACCCCCCCCCCAAATTTCGTTGGTCGGGTATACCCCCTCAAAAATCCGGGAGGCTGCCCACCTATGCGTATACCTACTTCAGAAAAATGTTCGCTATCATAGGCAGCCGAAACCTTTTCACGCGTATCTGGGACACCCCGAAAATTTATGGGAATGACCCATAAAATGCACAAGTTTTTCTGCATTTTTTTTCAAAAAGTGCAGTAAAAAGGACACTTGCCTTAAAAAGCTCCTAAATCTGCTTAAATATAAAAAAAATTATGCTTAAACAGACCTGTGCACCCTCAAAAATGAAAAATACCTAAAATTATGGCGACATTTTTAACCTATTATGACGCTAACATCGCGAAATTTTTGCAGTTTTTAGCATATTTCAATGCATTTTAAGCCATTCTAGACCTATTTTAAGCTTAATTTTCGCTTTTTTTGTTCCTTTTTCTCTTATTCCTTCTTTTTTCCTTATTTTTTTCCTCTTATTTTTCTTTCTCCCCTGCTTACTCCTTCCGTTTTATTGCCCCCCCATTTAAAAAAGTTGCCTTCCGTGCCACCCCCCCATAGGTAAGCACGGTCGGGGAAGCTAGGGGGGGGGGGTGGTTACCCAGGGTAAATCGAATTTTGAATTCTAGGAAGGGGGTCCCAGGGGGGTCCGGACCCGCCCTAGCTTTTTAGGGGGGTCGACCTGGGGTGCAAAATTTTGAAATCTAGAGGGGGGTCAGGTGGGGTCCGGTGTCCAAAGCAAAACAGTTTTAAACCATAATAACTTTAATAATTGTTTTTTTATAGGATAATACTACATTTTATTAAATAAAAAGTCATATTCATGTATAAAAAGGGTGTAAAAGCATGAATATGTGATGAAAATTCACGTTTTTGGAAGAAAATTTAGTATAAAAAAGGTACCTCAAATTTTCCCGAGGGGGGAGGGGGGGTCATATTTCAAAATCTAGAGAGGGGTCAGGGGTAAAAAATTTGGAAATTTGGAGGGAGGGGGGCCCCCTAGATTTTCGTCTAGGGGGGTCCCAAAATTTCGAGGCTAGGGAAGTGGACCCCACCCTGTCCCCCCCCCTTTCTCACCTATGCCCCCCAATAAAACCCCGGGAAGGGAGTGGGTAGTGCTCAGGTCTGCTTAAATATAGTAGAATGTTTAAATCGCCAGATTTGAAGCTTGAAATAAATTTGAATAGGTACTTAAGTAAAAAGAACCTAAAAAGACGCCCTTTCTTCCCCCGAAATGGCTAGTATGGGAAAAATTATGGACAGTGTTTAGCGAGTTAGGCAGCCACCCCTCATATAATTTGGAAAAGGTAAAATTTAACCACTTTCAGAGACCAAAAACTCGACATTTTTATGCGCCTCGCTAATCTCCCGATAACTTTAATTAACCTAAAATCTTTAAGAAACCAACAAACGTTTGATGTGAAAATCATTAGTACCATGGGCACAGACATTCAAAACGGAAGTAGGCATTGGCAGACCATACACAGGTCTAAATAAACAAAACATCATAGTTAAAAGTTATAAAATAAAATTAAAATATTCCATACTGAGCTGAACAAGGCTCAAGAAAATCTTCAAAAATTTATTTTTTACACTATAGTCAAATGATTTCTTGCTGTAGTAATATGTTATTTATTCATATTGCAGCAGTACTGGAAAAAAAAACCCAGACTTTCAGAAAAAAGAGATTTTGATTAAGGCGAAAATCCTTGATGGATCAAATTTTTCTAAGTGAAAAATTCTTGCAATGATTGGCATTTCGGTTTTGGAGACTTCTTTGACCCGACTTAATAAATTAATTGGTTATTTTAATCGCTTGTTTTGTTGACTATACGTCCCGTTTAACAATAACTTTGTCTTGTTTTATTACAAGCGTCTAATTTCGCTATAATTCTTAAAACCAGGGTTGCTCTGCCTGCCATGTTTCTAAAAAAATCGCCCTAAATAAGAACTAGAAACATCTTTTAAAATCAAACAAATTTTGTAAAAATTTTGCTAAACCTAAAAAGCCCATTTTCTAAAAATAAAAAAGCTTTCTCCAGCAGAAGTGAAACTGCATACACAAAATACAAGATATCAGCATTCAGCATCTTATTATAATGGTACAAGTCCCATACGTGTAACAATTATCGATTTGACTAATCAAAAAATAAAATACACAAATAAATTTAAAACATTTTTACACTTTGCATTTAATTAAACACTTTATATTAATTGAATTCAAATTCAAATATTCAATTATTGGTTTCGTAAAAAGTTAATCTCATTTAAGCCCGAAAATTGTCTTCTTGGTTTATAAAGATGTTTTTATTTCTGTAGGTATCTTATCTTTGAGTCAGTCATATTAATAATATGTAAACCACAGGTATACAGACCTGTGCACGGTCTGGAAATGCAGACCTGTGCCCTGCCCCCCCCCCCCGGGGTTTTATTGGGGGGGGGCAATTACAAAACGAGGTGGGCACAGGGGGCAACTTTTTTGAAACAGGGGGGGGGGCAATAAAACGGGGGCAAGCAGGGAAGAAATAAAAAAGAAGAAAAAAGAGAAAAAAGAAGAAAGGGGAAAAAGGGACAAAAAAGCAAAGTTAGGGTAAAAATAGGTCTAAAGTGGTTTAAAATCATAGATAAACAAGGTAGGGTAGGGTGGGGTGGGTGGGGTCCACCCCCCTATCCTCGAAATTTTGCCCCCCCCCCCGAGAAAAAAAAATACAGGGCCCCCCTCCCCAAATTTTCGAATTTTTTACCCCTGACCTCCCTTGATTTTGAAATCTGACCCCCCCCCCTCCCCTTTCGAGAAAATTTTAAGTACTTTTTTTATACTAAATTTTCTTTTAAAAACGTGAATTTCTAACACAAATTCATGTTTTTACACCCTTTTTAAACCTAAATATCACTTTTTATGGCTAACAGGAGAAAACTCCGCAGCTGACTCTGCAGCAAAGTTTAAGCCTATGCCTTCCTAAGCCTAAGCAAAGCCTAAACACAACCTAAACTTTCTTCGCGCAGCTATTTGCTAAAGTTTAGGTTGTTTTTAAGGCTTTGCTTAGGCTTAGGAACGCATAGCCTTAAACTTAATAAAGGTTATTTCACTCTAGGTAACTCTGCTGCGGAGTCAGCTGCGGAGTTTTCTCCTGTTAGCCCTTTTTATTCAATAAAATGTAAATAAATAAAATAAATGGGGTCGAACCCCCCTCTTCTAGCTTTCTAGGGGGGGTCATAGGTGAGAAGGGGGGGAANGGTGGGGTCCACCTCCACCCCCCTAGCCTCGAAATTTTGGGGCCCCCCTAGACGAAAATCTAGGGCCCCCCCCTCCCCCCAAATTTCCACATTTTTTACCCCTGACCCCCCTTTAGATTTTGAAATCTGACCCCCCCTCACCCCTCAGGAAAATTTTAGTTACCTTTTTTATACTAAATTTTCTACCAAAAACGTGAATTTTCATCACATATTCATGCTTTTACACCCTTTTTATACATGAATATGGCTTTTTATTCAATAAAATGTAGTATTATCCTATAAAAAGAACAATTATTAAAGTTATTAACTGTATATATATTAGTTAATATATGGTTTAAAACTGTTTTGCTTTGGACACCAGACCCCACTGACCGCCCTCTAGATTTCAAAATTTCGCACCCCGGGTCGACCCCCCTTAAAAAGCTAGGGGGGGTCCGAACCCCCTGGGACCCCCCTCCTAGAATTCAAAATTCGATTTACCCCCGGTAACCACCCCCCCCTAGCTTCCCTGACATAGTTGAACAAGGGGGGGGTTGGGTGGGGTCCACCCCCACTAGCCTCGAAATTTTGGGCCCCCCTAGAAAAAAATTCAGGCCCCCTCCCCCTTCCCCCAAATTTTCGAATTTTTAACCCCTGACGACCCCCCTCTAGATTTTGAAATCTGACGGGACTGACCCCCCTCCCCTCTCGAGAAAGTTTTAGGTACTTTTTTTTATACTAAATTTTCTTTCAAAAACGTGAATTTTTAACACAAATTCATGTTTTTACACTCTTTTTATACCTAAACATCGCTTTTTATTCAATAAATTGTAGTATTATCCTATAAAAAGAACTATTATTAAAGTTATTATGGTTTAAAACTGTTTTGCTTTGGACACCGGACCCCACCTGACCCCCTCTAGATTTCAAAATTTCGCACCCCGGGTCGACCCCCCCCCCTAAAAAGCTAGGGGGGGTTCGACCCCCCCTAGGATTCCCTCCTAGATTTTGAAAAGTCATTTACTCGGGGTAAACACCCCCCCTCTGGCTTTTTGATCGTGTTCATCTATGTTCCCCGACTGTGCTCACCTATGGCGGGTCGACCCAGGGTGGAAGATTTTGGTCAGGTGGGGTCCAATTTCCAAAGCAAAATACTTTTAAACCATTAAAGGTTTAATAATAGTTTTTTTATAAGATAATACTACTTTTTATTGAATAAAAAAGAGATATGGGTCATTTCACATCAAATTACACATAATTATTGCAAAATTTGCCCTTAGGTCACCGATTTGGCTTAAAATTGGTTAGAAATTGGGAGTATACGAGAAAACATCCCACACAATTTTTTGGCCGGGAGATCTTATGGAACCCTAAATATAACCCTTTAAAGTTTGAAGTTTGACCCCATTTTCGGGGGAAACGTTTAAACTTTAAAGCCTTGTAGCTGTGTATTTAATTTATATTAACAACCCCATGTTATATTATATCATTTTAAAGCTAAAAATGAGATTTTTATTTATTATAAAACTAAAATAAAAAATATATGGTCTGGAGACAAAATTTTTATTTATAATAGAAAACAAACTTAAAATCAAAATAGCAAAAAACACACCGCCTTCAATTTTGACAAAAAATACACTATATAGAGGTAACATTTGAGAAGCTTTAGGCAAAAAAATCAGCGTGGTTTATTTGAGTTTAATAAATTTACAACCAATTAAGTTTCTCCGATTTAGCAGTTTTTTCAACAAAATATATAAAAATTCAAAAAAATTAACGAATTCCTTAAAAAATCAATAAAAAATGTTATGCTGATACAAACT
>JASAMX010026694.1:0-14387 GCA_030248175.1 Microlaimidae sp. YZB2_3
TAGGTTAGTTAGCTGAACATACCTAAAGTTGCAGATAAACACAATAATAAAACAAAAAAAAAAAACAAACAAACATAAAAATCACGTGTTTCTGTGCTTCCCCGAACACGTAATGTACAAATAAGCATAATAGTTGCACGTCATCAGCGGGGGCTATTATACTTATGTTACAAATTAGAATAAACTACTACGTTATTTTATAATTTTTTGTATAAATTTTTTACATTATTAAACAAATATAAAAACAGTTATTAGATTAGCGTAAAATACAAAATGCTTATTTTATAAGTTTATTCTAATACATGCAATGAAAACACAAGCAGTGGTTTGAGAAAAATAAAGTTTATATACAAAAATACTAAACTAAAACTTAAAAAAAAAAAAAATAACTTTTTATTAAAAATTTTTTAAAAAATTATTAGATAGAAAATAAAATCAAAAATCAAATTAAATGACAATTTAAATATTAAAAAAAATTTAAGACAAAAAACAACACGCAAAAATAATAACATTATTAAAAAAAAATTCCTAAAAAATTAACACGCGTGTAAATAAAACAAAAAGCAGTATCTTGTAATGCATTACGATCTAAACCTAATTAGAGCGGTAAAGCAGTTTCCACAACAGCTGAAAACTTAGTGATATAGGAGAGTAGGTCACTTTTTCTTCGGATAGACGCAGCTAAAATTTCAGCGGGTGGTGACCCACGTGGTGCTGGGTTCTATGTCAAAAAAATAGACATATTTGATAATACAGAACAAGACATGGCAACTTCCGCTAAAAATAATGAGCTTTTTCGTTTTTATTACAGGATAAAAATGTAAAACTTGTATTGTATATGGCAAATTACAATACCTCTTTTTTCGTCACACTGAAATAACACTGGAAAAACAAAATTAATGTTTGAGTTCATCTGTGCTACATGCTTAAAAACTGCTCTGCACGATACCAGCTATATTTAAGCTATGTGGATCTCGACATTCGTCATCTTTGTAAATAATTATAACATGGTTTAGATCGCATCTCATCATATTTGACTTAAATACTTATTTAATTATAGTATTCTAGTAAAAGCCAACACAAAGTTTCGAAAAAAGGCTCATATTCAATGGAGCAGCATGAAACCACACTAACAACAAAAAATTTAATACGGTAGAAATACTGAAACAAGTCTCAATAAAAACAAAAAAACTAACAATACTCATTGTCAAGAATGCATAAGAGTAGAGAATGTCCAACTGTGAATTATACAGTTGTTCAAATTATAGGTAGATTATTCCACGGTGTAGATTTTTTATTATCAAAATATCTATAGTACTACCTGTGGAATAATCGTCAATTTGTAAAATAATCTACATAATTATTTTTCTACGTAATACTGCGGATTATTCCACATGTTAACTGCAAATTTGCAAACAAAAAAAACTGCGAACGTAAAACTTTTTGAACTTTGAAGATGTTTTTTAACTTAATGTGGTCAAATTTAACGTTTTTTGTTGAATTCAACGCATAAATTATTTTACCTGCTAAAATATCAAATATTTCGAATATTTTGAATTATTCGACAGTATTATGTAGAAAAATTTCATGTATGCATTTTGCGTTTACAATTTTTTACTTTGCAACTGCAACTTCAAAAACTCTGAACGTAAAATACTTAGACTTAGATGAGGTGTTTTCCACGTAATGTTGTCAAATATTCTAGGTTTTCGTTGCATCGGACGTATAAATGATTTAGTTTGTTAAACCGTAGAATATTTTGACTACGACAGTGTATTATGTAGAAAAATTTCATTTAGGTGTTTTGTGTTCGCAAATTTTTATTTTTACATGATAAAACATCTACATGTGGATTGCTTAAAATATAAAAAGATATTAAACACACAGTTGAACATTCTCTACTCTTATGCATTCTTTATATTGTTATAAAAATACAAATCAAACAAAAATATAAAAAAACAACACTAACCGTGCTATTCATAAAATTTTTGCACCCGGTCCAAAGCGGACTGGGCCCACTTTTTACGCAAACCAATCTGCGTAAAAATATTGCAAATGCAATGCACATGTCCAAATTACCTGTTTCGATTGTCAGAGAATTGTTCGCATTGTTTTTAAATTTTAAAACTTAATTAATTAAAACTTAATAAAACTTACAACTGATATTCTAATTTCACCGTAGAAGTTTAATAATAAAGAAATATTTAGTTTTTTAATAGTTTTACGCAAATTTGATTAAATGTGCATAGTAGAAAAGCGGTGTACTGTTTTCGCGATGAATAGCATGATGATCAAAACGGACTGGGACCGCTTTTTATGCAGACCGGTCTGCGTAAATAGCGGACCCAGTCCGTTTTAGACGAGGTCCAAAAGTTTTATGAATAGTACGGTAATTGTCAAAAATTTTATTCGTTTGGGTTTTTAACCCGTTTGTAAAAAAATTTATTTTATTATGTATTTTTAACTCTGTAGCCAAGAATGTTTTAATTAGTTATGTTTCTACTTTCAAAAATTATGCTCCGAAACTTCGGTCGTTACCGACAAGTTAGGGTAGTGCATTTAATTTCGGCACTTTTCCAAATTGGGCATTTTTGATTTTGGACTATATCTTTGGTAATCGTGGACGGAATACGAAGTTTGATAGCTCAAATGAGAGCTAATTATATGTAGATGACTTTCGTAAGCTTTTTATTTGTTATGTTATGATATTTTTATGTGAAATTGTGTGATTTACAAAAAATAAAATTGTTACTCGTTTTTAGAACATGGGGATTTCATGATTACGCAATATTGACTGCATTCAAATCGTTTGCGAGACCTATAATTGAGCACGCTAGTCAAGTTTGGTCGCCTTATTTGTTTAAAGACATAGATAAATTAGAACATTTTCAGCGCTATTTTACGCGAAGATTGTTCAAAATATGTGGCCTGCCTCAGGAGTTTAACTACAAACAAAGGCTACAATTTCTTAAATTAGATTCACTTGTGGTGCGTAGAATTCGTTTTGATATGATAATGTGTTTTAATATAATAAACAAAAAAAACGATTTAAATTTTTATGATTTTTTTGAATGGGGACGTTTTAAAGGCAAAACAAAAAAAAAACCACACAAAAACAACCATGAATTTAAATTATTTTTGCCGAAGGCTAAAAACGATATTAAAATGTTCTCTTGTTCCTCTCGAAGTGCAACATACTGGAACTCACTGTCAAAAACTATTGTCAATGCTACAACCTTAAAAAGTTTTAAATCGCTGATTAATAAGGTTAGTTTCGATGAATTTCTCAAATTTGATAGACACATGATATAAGTAGCCATAACGGCTCTCTGTGTTCTCTCCCTTTATTATACTTTTCCAATGTGTTGCAGTTTGGGACCTTGGGGTGTGTATTTTTATTTTAAATGAATTTTAGTATTAGTAACATGTAAATCACAAGGAATCCTAACCTCATGGCCCACCGAACCAAGTGATTTTCTATAAAATTGTATTCATGTTATTTCATTTCATGTCCATATGTAATTAATTCTTTTTATATTTTAATGCTGCTTTGTATTTTTAAGTATACATAAAGGTTTTTTATTCATTCATTCATTCATTCAAATTGGTTTAAAAATTAAACTGTCCTGGTAAAATTAAGTCTATTTTCCGAATTTTTAGTCCCCGTGGTTCTACGTTGCGTCTGTGGTGAGCAATCATTATAGCTTTCCATTTCCCAAAGTTCCACAAAATCAATTAAATCAGTTTTAAAAAAACAAAAATAAAATGTGTAATTTCGGCACACATATTCTGTAGGTAAAAACGGGTTGATTTAGGTGGTCGGGTGTTTAATTGTAGCTGTAATTAGTTAAAAAACAACGTTGAAATGTGAAGGGGTCACAGCACTGTACTTGAACTATATTAAGGGGGTCCTTTTAAAAAGTGTCCAAATTCAATGCACTTTTTTCCCAAATTTTGTTCATTTTGATACCATTTGGCATTTTAGCTGTAAATTTTTGCCAGTTACACTTTGAACAACAAACAGAAGCTTAATATAAAGAAAACTGTCTGGAGATAATGATAGGCTTTTAAATTTTTTAAATTGATGGTTTTTTGACTGAGAAACAATCGATTGTTTGTAAAGTGCCGAAATTAAATGCAAACATTAATTTCGGCAATTTTCCGTTTTTTTTAAAACTGATTTAATTAAGTAAAAAACAACTTTCGTACAGTGAAACTTTTATGATGCAACGCAATATCGTGAAAGCTTTAAAATGAGCTATCAAACATGAAAATCGGCCCATACAGTGAAAAGTTACATCAGAAAAACGAAAAAGTGCCGAAATTAAATGCAAACACTAATTTCGGCAATTTTCCGTTTTTTAAAAACTGATTTAATTAAGTAAAAAACAATTTTCGTACAGTGAAACTTTTATGATGCAACGCAATATCGTGAAAGCTTTAAAATGAGCTATCAAACATGAAAATCGGGCCATACAGTGAAAAGTTACATCGGAGAAACGAAAAAGTGCCAAAATTAAATGCAAACACTAATTTCGGCAATTTTCCGTTTTTTAAAAACTGATTTAATTAAGTAAAAAACAATTTTCGTACAGTGAAACTTTTATGATGCAACGCAATATTGTGAAAGCTTTAAAATGAGCTATCAAACATGAAAATCGGGCCATACAGTAAAAAGTTACATCGGAAAAATGAAAAAGTGCCGAAATTAAATGCAAACACTAATTTCGGCAATTTTCCGTTTTTTAAAAACTGATTTAATTAAGTAAAAAACAATTTTCGTACAGTGAAACTTTTATGATGCAACGCAATATCGTGAAAGCTTTAAAATGAGCTATCAAACATGAAAATCGGGCAATACAGTGAAAAGTTACATCGGAAAAACGAAAAAGTGCCGAAATTAAATGCAAACACTAATTTCGGCAATTTTCCGTTTTTTAAAAACTGATTTAATTAAATAAAAAAACAATTTTCGTACAGTGAAACTTTTATGATGCAACGCAATATCGTGAAAGCTTTAAAATGAGCTATCAAACATGAAAATCGGGCCATACAGTGAAAAGTTACATCGGAAAAACGAAAAAGTGCCGAAATTAAATGCAAACACTAATTTCGGCAATTTTCCGTTTTTTAAAAACTGAATTAATTAAGTAAAAAACAATTTTCGTACAGTGAAACTTTTATGATGCAACGCAATATCGTGAAAGCTTTAAAATGAGCTATCAAACATGAAAATCGGGCAATACAGTGAAAAGTTACATCGGAAAAACGAAAAAGTGCCGAAATTAAATGCAAACACTAATTTCGGCAATTTTCCGTTTTTTAAAAACTGATTTAATTAAATAAAAAAACAATTTTCGTACAGTGAAACTTTTATGATGCAACGCAATATCGTGAAAGCTTTAAAATGAGCTATCAAACATGAAAATCGGGCCATACAGTGAAAAGTTACATCGGAAAAACGAAAAAGTGCCGAAATTAAATGCAAACACTAATTTCGGCAATTTTCCGTTTTTTAAAAACTGAATTAATTAAGTAAAAAACAATTTTCGTACAGTGAAACTTTTATGATGCAACGCAATATCGTGAAAGCTTTAAAATGAGCTATCAAACATGAAAATCGGGCCATACAGTGAAAAGTTACATCGGAAAAACGAAAAAGTGCCGAAATTAAATGCAAACACTAATTTCGGCAATTTTCCGTTTTTTAAAAACTGATTTAATTAAGTAAAAAACAATTTTCGTACAGTGAAACTTTTATGGTGCAACGCAATATCGTGAAAGCTTTAAAATGAGCTATCAAACATGAAAATCGGGCCATACAGTGAAAAGTTACATCGGAAAAACGAAAAAGTGCCGAAATTAAATGCAAACACTAATTTCGGCAATTTTCCGTTTTTTAAAAACTGATTTAATTAAGTAAAAAACAATTTTCGTACAGTGAAACTTTTATGATGCAACGCAATATCGTGAAAGCTTTAAAATGAGCTATCAAACATGAAAATCGGGCCATACAGTGAAAAGTTACATCGGAAAAACGAAAAAGTGCCGAAATTAAATGCAAACACTAATTTCGGCAATTTTCCGTTTTTTAAAAACTGATTTAATTAAGTAAAAAACAATTTTCGTACAATGAAACTTTTATGATGCAACGCAATATCGTGAAAGCTTTAAAATGAGCTATCAAACACGAAAATCGGGCCATACAGTGAAAAGTTACATCGGAAAAACGAAAAAGTGCCGAAATTAAATGCACTACCAATTAATTAATTAATTAATTAATTACTACTAATTAAATTAAATTATTATGTTCATGCGATAAATTATCATGCTCCGGCCATTTACATTGGCCAGAGCTCCGGAGATCCCTGTCCTTAAATACGCAATTTTAAGCACGAAATTATAGTTTAAAATATTCTCTCTCCATTTTTATAGATATTTCTAGCGTTTTAAATTATGCTTTAAAACAAATGTTGTTGCGAATCAAATTTGAAAAAATTATATGTGGAATCAATCTTCAATTCTTCTTCGTCCAATTTGTACAAAATAAAGCAGTTGGGCTGGCGCCCGGAAAAAATACATTCTGCAAAATATCTTCGGAAAGAATATCTTCTGAAAGACTTTTAAATTTTCAACTAAAGAAAACTTTTATCTTCCTAAGCCTAAGCAAAACCTTAAAATCAAGCTAAAACGACATAAAAAAGTTTAAAAAAACCTTTAAAAGTTTTGAATAATACTGAATAATTTACTGCTGAAAATTCCGGAAGATATTTTGCAGAAGGTATTTTTTCCGGACACCGTTGGGCTTTCTCCGTCTGCTTGTATAGTAGCTCCGAGGTGAATATCTACCGCCAAGCGATTTTATTCTGCCTTCAAATTTATTCTGCTTTATCGACGATGATTCAGTTCATTCAAGCGTAATAACCATAATACGGTTAGCATAAAAATTAATACACCGCTTATTGTTTAAAAATAAAAGAGAACATCGCTATTTTACGTTTTTTTATCATATTCAAAACTCTTAAATGTCCTTTTTAAGCTATTTAACTTCAATTATAGAACATTGTTTTCAGTTTTTAGATTTTAATATAATGACAAAAAATGTTCCCCGGAAATCCGCTTCTTGGAGCTACAGAGCTCCACTACATTGTCTGTACTAATTTCGAAAATAATTAAAAATTCACATTAAAGATTATTTTTTTCAAATTTTTTTTAAAAACTTATTAAAAACAATATAGCCCTAAGAATTCATGTGAAACAATTAAAATTTTATTTATAGCTTGAATAACTTTGAACTCGCTCAGTTAAGGGCCGGAGCTCTGGACCTGCCTTTGCTTTAAGGACTGAAGCTCCGGAGTATCATATTGGACGGTAGGAACATCACTTATAATATAATGACCATGTTGGGTGTGTCGAACAGGCACATTACAATAAAGTAGTGTTGTAAAAAGTTACTTTTACTTAAAGTAATAAAAGTACTTGATTTTGGATTACTTTTACTTTTACTCAACTTTTGAAATTTCAATTACTTTTATTTTTACTTTTACTCGACTTTTGAAATTTCAAATACTTTTACTTTTACTCTTACTCGGGTTTTCCACAGCAAATACTTAAATTAATTTAAGTAAAATTTAAGTAATTTCAATGGATAGATTCCGTATGAGCTTATTGTAAAGTGAATAGCCGAAGATAATTTTTTAAGCCGCTAATACGCTAAGACCATTTATTTCGACTAAAAAAGTTATTAAAATGACAATTTATACATAAAATAAGCAAAAAAATTTAGAACGGAGCTCCAAACCGGTGTTTTGCTATGTTTAAAAATTACTTTTATTATACTTTTATTCTTACTTTTACTTAAAAAAATTGTTCTTACTTTTACTTTACTTAAATAAAATTCTGACCATTACATTTAGTTTTACTTGACTTAAATTAAAAAATCACAAATTACTTTTATTTTTCAAATTACTTTTACTTTTACTTAAAATAATCCAAAATCAATACTTTTTACAACACTACAATAAACATTACATTTTTGCAAAAAGGCTTTGACCACGGTGTCTTGGGTCTGTACCACACTGGTCAAAACCCTCCCATTTAAACGGAAGTTGTTCAGTGTTAAAAATCTTTACAGAGTTATGACGTAAAATAATCACTTTTAGCCAATTAGCGCTTGGGAAAAACATCCTGAAGTGACTAATCCGCGGTGTCTGGTCTGTTTGTTACTCGTTCATAAAACAATTACGGCCATAAATAGCAACAAATCGAAACAAAGGATTTCATGCCAAGAGATTCACAACAAATAACAATGGATACAGAGCAAACACAGTTTTTTTGGCTTTTATAATACCTTTTGTTTCAATAAAGTAGTTTTACAATGTAATTTAAAAAAAAATTTTTTTTACGCAACTGCAGCTATCAGAGTAAAATCTGGTCTTGTTATACCAGTAAAAAACCTAAAAGATAATAATTTCGAAGAACATTATTTATGGAGAGTTTTCTTAGTGTTTGCTGGTGATTTTGATATGAAGCTCCGCCTTATTCTAGTTCTAATTTCATGAGATTAAATTGGACAATTTTCAAATGCGGATCCAAAGTTGGGTACTATTGAATCTTGGCGTCAAAGGTCAAAACAGGTCGACTCAACTAAAATTTAAATTTCATTCATAAAAATTTGTCCCAAATTTCGTGAGTCCAAGTCATTTGTTTCAGATGGTAAAAGGTCCATTATTTGAACGTTCAATGTTCAAAACATTATTTACTTTAAAAGTCATACTCAAAAACGCAGATTACTTGACATCACAACTGTAATAACTTATACTTGTACAAAAACTAATTCAGCAGGAATAATTGAATATTTTTATTAGTGATATTCCGACCCTCACATATTATGCTCCGGAGCTCCGGCCCCGAATTGAAGTGGAAAGAGTTTCAGAGTTGTGGAGCTCTGGACCCTGCCCCTAAAATGATTTTTTACGTTATTCTAGTTGTTTTTGCAGGGTTATTTTTATTGTTTTTAATAAATTTTAAAAATTTTTAGTTTTTGTGGCATTATGTTTTAATAATTTACGAAATTCGTGCAAAAATAGGGCGGCGGATTTTGCCGGAGTTTCAAAAAGAAGAGTGTTGTTTCGAAGCTTTGGAGCTTGAAGTTCTGGGGAACATCAAAGGACTAAAATACTTATTGCGTCTTTTGTTTTTAAATTATGCTCACTTAATTTTTTTTCTTGTGAACTTTATTTTGTCCGAAATATACATTTCGTTTAATGGACAACAAAAATTTATAATTAATGTCCAATTAATCGTCACAACATAAAAAGGTCACGAACCCTTCCCTAATCCTTCGTGTTTTATAAGCATCCGCTTCATGCTTTACCGCTGACTGGATTAACGGATATCGTGGCTGCTAAAACCTTACCCGCACCGATTATTTGCTTCTGTGATATTAGTCAGCAAATCTCCAAATGTTTGCCTTGTCTGTTTCGAATTGGAAAACGTTGGGGGGGTTTCGTCAGAAAACCCACGCGTGTGTGCGTTGAAATTCCACCCGGGAATAATAGGCCCTGTTCGGCGCCTGCAATTTCTTTGTTTTGAGTTTTTATTAATTGTGCAAATGTTTGTTAACTTTGTGAATAAGACGCCAAAAATGTCCTTTGTTTGTTTTTAATTATAAAACTTTTGTTCGGCGCCGCCCGAGGGACTCGTGACCCGTGGGACGAATCACGCTGCGGCCGGGGTCACTAACCGCTGAGCTATCGCAGCTCCGGCGTTTGAATTTCGATATTTCACACTACTTACTATGACTTAAGTGGAAGTTCGTCGAGCGCCTTGCGAACTCTACCGTCATATCCGCCACCGCCGAAGACGATGACCTGAGAAATGCGTTATCATGCGCGTGTTATTTTTGGCGTGATTTTCCGCGCCGTTCTTTTTGCCGCCGGCGATTCCAACAGTCGGAGGATACGGAAATACCCCAGCTTTTCAATAGCGGAAATCGCCAACGGGACTCTTAGAGGGGACGTTCTGAACTTAAACGGGAAGGGCTGTCACGTGTATCTGGGAATACCTTACGCTCGACCGCCTATCGGCTCTCTAAGGTTCCAGGTAATAAAATTTTCACAAACAAATTTGTAGAAAAGATATATACTAGCTTAGAAAAACGCTCTGAGAGTAGAGCGTGAAAAAAAGAGGTGATTTCTTTCTGGGCGTATGTTTAGACAAAAAAGATAACACCTGTTAGGTCTCTAAGGTTCCAGAAAAAAATTTTCATCAATGTATTGTAGAAATATACTATTTTTGAAAATGCTCTAAGAATAGAGCAGGAAAAAAAGACGATTTTTTCCGGGGCGTTTTTTTAGACAGAAAGGAAGATCACCTATTAGATCTCCAAGTTCCAAATAAACAAATTATTGGAACGAAACATGTGCAACACCTATATAAAAAATAAAGTCAGCGTACGGTATTATAATTAAATAGCCCGTTAAAATGGTACCTCTATTATAATGGCAAATTTGCCATTTTAATTTACACGAATTAAATCAAGAGTAAGCCATTATAATGACATAACTTAATTTCATATCATATATATAGTCACAAGCGTAATATAGGCTAGAGTCACATCCGAACTGGGCTATTCAGCCATTTAAAAGAGCGTTCTTTGTGTCGTCTTGAATTTATCACTTTTAAAAATTAAAATTTTTTTTGAAATAAACAAAATTATGTCTGATTTGTAAATAATTTGCATATGCTAATTTTTATCGCACATTGGAATAGTTTTAGTTATGCAATCTTCAGTTTACCCGGTTCAAATTCTGGCTAAAATTAAGTTATGCCATTATAATGGCTTATTTGCTTTTTCAATTTACGCAAATTAAATTAGCAAAAATGCTATTACAAAAAAAAACCATTTAAATTGACCATTTTATTACAATAACATACGCTGAGTTAATTTTTTATATTTTTCATTATGTTATACATTTTTATTGTTATATTTTTATAAAATTAGATCAAAAAATAAGAATATATTTGCAGTTTATATATAATGATAATAAGAAGAAATTGGAAATCTTGTGGATATAAAAAATAAGTGGTGTTTATTTTTAAGAATTTTATAATTTGTAAAGCAATTTTAAGTGAACTGATTTATGAAGTTTTTTTTTGGACGGCCTTAATTTGGACTATTAATGGTTATAATTATTGCGTGCTGTGATTGGGGTGCGGTCTAAAAGTCTGTTGTAACTCAAAAAGTCACAACGCGTCTTCATCTGAGTAGACCAGTCTTTGAAAAACAAGGCATGAAAGTCAATCGAGTATGTCCTGTCCAGGTCGCGACCTCATTTAAGCATATCTCAATTGGGGCAGTAATGTGTTTTAGCAAAACATGAAGTCACGTATTTATCATTTAGTTTTATTTCATACATTTTTGATAATAAACAGTAAATTTTTCCAATTTGGCGTCAATTTAGCAGCTAATTTAGCCTTTCCTCAGGTTTTTTGGGCTAAAAAATCGCACTGGTTTATTTTTTCACATAGACATGCAAGGCCGATGTAATTCACCAGTAAACTGTGTAACCTAATACTTCACATAACAATAATAACAAACAGTCAATATTACCACAATGTAGCGCGTTTCAGCTAAGACACGATCTAGCGACCTTCAGTATTCAAGACTTGCGTCCTGCCACTGCGCCATCGCGACAATTATGTTATTTATTTAAAAAAACTTATTAGAATGTAATTATTTTAGAAGCCGCGTCCCCACCATGGGTGGCCGGGGGTGTACGTGGGCAACCGGTACCGCCCCGCGTGCATGCAACCCACGGGTCCTGAGCACTTCCTCCGGTCCCCGTCCCCCGTCAGCGAGGACTGCCTCTATCTGAACATTTTCACTCCGTTTAGAACAGTAAGTAACGATTGTCAATGCTCTATTATTTAGTTGTGTTATAAAAAATACATAGGAAATTTAACGCTCAAGAGATAAATTTTTTAAAAGCGATGCACGGAGGAAATACATTTATGCTACAATAATTTATTTTTGTTATGAATTCTTGCTGTTATATATAAACCTTTGCAATGTATAATACTTTATTTTATTTCACTTTATTATGAAGTAAAATATTATTTTTGGCCTGAAGAACTTTGTTTATTATAAAAAAATTTTGTTTTATAATACTCTTTTAACTCCCGTTGGGTTTCAAAAATACGATGCTTTAGTAGATTTAATGTAAAGCTAGCTAGTGGTGGTGTAACGCAGTACGTTAGTCAATGAAGTGCTAAGGTTGGAGTTTTAGATCAAGTGCTATATTGTTTTTTTTAGCAAAAAAGCTAAAAATAGTTAATTGCTTTTCCTTTTTTCCCCAAAAACTCTATGTGTTCCACCTCGTATTTCTGAAAGTCTCACAACCACTAAGTTTATATTATGATAAAACCTTATGAACAATCGCACGGTGGAACTAACGACAGAACACCTGAGTAAAACCTGAAACTGAATCTAAGTTTTATCCTGATATATTTTATCTAACGATGTGTTCTTAAAGAATGCCTGTTTTTGTGTGGTTGCTAACGGTTTGATTTTTATTTGATATAAATGACTATAGCCGGGCAGGTGGTTATTTCTTTAATAAACAAAACAGCAGCGTTGCACCTAGGAAAACATTCAAAATAATGCAAAAAATAAACAATTTTTCCTATTATTTTATTTTGTTTTTGCCAAAAATGTACAACTATAGTGCTAAGTTTAAAATGTGATTTTTTAATTAGCATACAATTGTTTAGTATTTTGTTGATGTTATGTTTTGCTATGTAGGAATTAAAATGGCACAAAATAAAATGACTTTTTGCCACATTTATTGGAATCAGTTTTTTTCTTAGCGCTCATTGTTTGAAAATGAAAATCTAAGAGGAATCTTAACACTGAACAAATTAAATTTAAATGGGAGGTTTTTCAACATCATATAAAGTTATTGTTATCTTAAGATTTTATGTTATTCCAAGATTGAATTTTTATTATCATCTTATTATTAGCATTTAGTTTTTGTCGAAATTTTTAAATTGAATTTTTACTATCGGTTTTTTATGACTTCACAAAATATGCCTTATTATTGTATTCTAGCTATTAAATAAAGAAGACTAATAACAATAGCAAACAACGAAAAAATAAGTTTGTATCCAGGAAGCTTGAAGCAGCATTCAAAGCAAGTTGTTTTGATACCGTACCCACATTTTACGCAACTTATTTGTATACTAAAAAAGCAGTTTTTAAACAGCGCTGCCACTACGGCTGACCAATCAGAGAGGTAACGGGACTTTAGAGCCGGAGCGAGGGGACTTTAGAGCCGAGGGTCTTTAGAGCCGCAATGTGGGACTTTAGAGCCGTATTGGAGGGACTTTGGAGCCGTAACGTAACTTTTGTGTTCAGAAAATTCATAAAAAATTAAGGGACTTTAGAGCCGAACAAATTTAATCAAAGTTGGTTAAATTACGTCATTTTTATACATTATATCACTGAAATTAGCCAAATTTTAAGTTGTAAAAGTTTTTAAAGCTTTCTACAATACTTTTAAGACATTTTGGTGTCCGGAAAGAATATTTTCGGCATAATATCTTCCGAAATAAATATTTTTTTTCATTCAAGCAGTAAACTAAAGGAATTTCAATAGTTTTAAGCTTTTTTTAGATTTTTATCTTGATTTGTAGGTTTCGCTTAGGCTTATTAAAAATAATGGTTTTTTGTCTTAAATTTTTATTGCAACATTTTATAAAATAAAGTATCTTTGATATTTATCATAACAAATGTTTTAATTTAAAAACCAAAAACCGTGAATCTTAACCCTTAACCACGCCCTATATTCACATGAAAAATCATTTATCAAACAAATCAAAGCACGAATCTAAACCATGTTTTTGCTCAAGATTAGAAGTTTATCAATAATTGGAAGTTAATAAATTTCTTTTCCCGCCAAATCCTTATTCTTGTCATCTTCTGTACATACAATCAATAGAAAACCCGAAGCATATTTATCCCACATAATGATTACCGCATTGCATAATTAGCTCCATTTGTTATGTAAATGTTTTAATATTACTTGTATGTTGTTTTACTATTTATTGTTTGCAAACGCATTTATTTCGGCTCTAAAGTCCCTGCTGCGGCTCTAAAGTCCCTAGGTCCGGCTCTAAAGTCCCGGCTCTAAAGTTCCTCGGCTCTAAAGTCCCCAAACCATCAGAGGTAGCAATACATTTTTATGTACTCATTCATACATATACTCTATCAAAACTTAAAAAGTATGTAGGTTTAAAATTCATTTTAAAAGCACAAATTTCATCTTTATTTTTACTAATTAGAAAAGTGGGTGTCAGGATAATATATTTAGTGGTGATTTTAAACT
>JASAMX010026696.1:0-16136 GCA_030248175.1 Microlaimidae sp. YZB2_3
AAAGGGAGAATACATAGGGACCAAAAAGCCAAAAGGGAAAGAACTGTTTAAAAATAACGTTTACATGCCTAAATCCATATAGGAGGGTCCAAAGAGCCAAACGTAAAAAAACCGTTAATAAAGGTGTCGCGACAATTGACACCCAACCAAATTGACCCCCAGCGCTCTTTTAGGCTTAGGTTTAGGGCTAAGTTTAGTTTTATGTTAAAGCTTAGCTTCAGGCTGAAGTGGGGGCTTAGGCTTCGGTTTAGGCTCAGGGGGCTTAAGCGGAGGCTTAGGCTGGGGCTTAGGCGGGTGGGCAGAGGCGCAGGGCATGGGGGAAGGTTTATGCCGAGGCTTAAATTTAAAGGCCTTAGGAGAAGCCTAAAACAGCGCTGGGGGTCAATTTGGTCGGGTGTCAATTGTCGTAGAACCTTAATAAAATTATTTTTTTATATGAATTCGAAAGTTTGAAATAGGTTTGTAATTATTTGTAAAGTTTAATTTTTCACACATTTGCGACATTTTTTTTATTTTCCATGCTTTTAAAAAACAAACCTTATTACTTTATTCTAATTAAAAAATCTTTTTCTCTGCTTGGGTGTGATACTCAAAGTGTTTCTCGACGACCAGTGAACTAAATAAGTTTGGCTTTTTTTGTCCTTCTTACGTTTACAATATTTCAATTTTTTTAACCAATAGAGACATATTTGAGTTATATTTAAATTTCTTAATTCGTCTACATAAGATAAATGTATTTAATTTAAAAACTATATTGTAGTAAGAATAATTAAAAAAATTACGCGTTCAGCGGGAAACCTCGTCTTAGGCGCGTACGTTTGTTAAGTTATGCCAGGCAAGAGAGCCGACTTTTTAGTTTTTTCTCAAACACTGAGTTTAGAAATAATTTCAAAATTTCAAATATTCAACACATTTAAAATTATTAATTAAAGTTATTATAAAACCATCAAAACATTTATAATGTATTTTATTGATAACTATTTTTTATTATTTGAATAAAGGAGGAGCTCCTGAGCTCTATCCGGGTCGACTTTCGTGACATTTAGATCTTAATATGAGATTTAGGTTTTATTATATGAATCAGACCTGTGCACGGTTTGAAAATGCCCCCCCCTACGCTTTATTAGGGGATTTGCCCCCCCCCCGTTTTATCTGCCCCCCCCCCCCCGCGGAAAAATAAAAAAAGTACCCAAAAATTATGGTGTCATTTTTGACCTATTATGAGCCTAGACGCCATTACCGCGAAATTCTTGCAGTTTTTAGCTTATTTTAATGCATTTTAAGCTTTTTTTAAGCCTGTTTTTACTTAAATTTAGCTCTCATGCCTTTTTTTCTTTTTTCTTTCTTTTTTTCTCTTTTTTACCTTTTTTTCTCTTTTTTTCTTTTTCTTCCCTGCTTTCCCCTAGTTTTATTGCCCACCCCGTTCAAAAAAAATTACTCCTCCCGTTTCAATTTTTTTAAAACGAGAGGAGCAATTTTTTGAAACGGGGGGAGCAAAAAAAGCGGTCCGGACACCGGACGGTCCGGCCTAAAACTCTTTTGCTTCCAAAGCTTAACCCATCCCCCGCCAAAAAATGAAAAAGTACCCTAAAATTATGACGCCCTTTTTGACCTATGATGACGCCATCATCGCAATTTTTTTGCATTTTTTAGCCTATTTCAATGTTTTTAAGCCATATTAGACCTATTTTTACCTTATTTTTGCTTTTTTTTGTCCCGTTTTTCCCTTTTCCCCTTTTTCTTCTGTTTTTTTTCTTTTTTTTCTATTTTTTTTCTTTCTCCCCTGCTTGCCCCCCCCCCCCCGTTCCCCTCCCCCCGTTTTGGAATAGCCCCCCAATAAAACCCCCCGGGGGCAGTGCACCGGTCTGCATAGCATAAGAATTAAGTGTTTTACAGCCAATTTTCGAACTGTTTTTTTTTGGAAAAAATGCCTGAAAAACCGTCCTTTTTATTTTCTCAACTAATAGAATATATTTATAGAAATGCTTATCAGAAGCTGAAAAAGCACCCCAGAAAACCAATAGACCTATTTTGTAATCAGTAAGCTAAAGGCTTTAATAATTTTGTTTGAGGGGGGGGGGGTGCCAAAAAGTGTATGTTTTTCGTTCATTTACCTATAAAAATGGGACCATACATAAGCAAGTATACAATACATCGCACTGGAATTGGTGTATTGCGCACCCAATATGCAAAACTAAATGTTTTTAATACTATCCAATCATTCCCAACTACCAAATACATTGTAGATGTTTTGTTTGTATTAGCCCATACCATACCATACCCCTTTTACTCGATAACCCAACATCCTATGAGTCAGTATAAATCGCGCACTTCTTACTTTTTTTAAAATTTAATTGTGCAGGAAATTTGTTTTTTTTTTAATGCGTTGAGCCTCTGGATTTGTTTCTACACTGCGGTCCGCATTAAACGTCCCGGGTATTCGTCATTTCCACGGACTTTCTTTGACAAGGTCAGTGTTTTCCACAACACGGCCACTTATCCCGCACTATTGCCGACTCGTATCCGCAAGGACCCTCCGCACCCCCATCGCATTGGGCACTTTATTCCAACACGGCACAAGCTTATGCTAAAACAAGGGATCGGATTCGTGAAACAAATTTCCATGTGTGAACCCAGCTGTTAGCATATTGTGATTTATATCCAACGGATTTGCTTGTGGAGGAAGGATTGGAGAGAAGGTGGTGGTGTGCACACTCGTAACAAAAACGGAGGTAATCGAGAAAGAAGGAGGAGGAAAAGGCGGCCGTGGAATGATAGAACTCTTAAGAATATCTCTTTTTTTGTATCTCACCGCAGGACGGTGCAATTTGGCGTGACTTTCTTCCACGTTTCTCCCATTTCTCCCAACGTTCTGTTGTAGCGGAGCTGCGGATAATTTCCGCCTGGAATCGTCAGCACTTGTAATATATTTATAATGATATAACATTTCTTTTCCTTAACCGCACCGGTTCGCTCTTTGTTTAAAAGCAGTGTTTTGAAATCTATACTCAGACATCGTGGCGAAGTGGAAAATTGGGTGCAGTTATGGTTCAGATCGGAGATTCGTTGGCGCCCGCGGGAAAGCCGGGTCGAGGAGGAGGGGAAAGAAACTTCGTAAGTTGTGACGGGGAAAACCCTCGGAAACCATCTGACTGTGTTTTAAACCGTCTTTGAGGTTTCAATCACGGGCAGATGGGAGTTTGTCGCCTTCCGTTTTCCCTTGGCTGTATGTATGGAATGAAAGCCAAAGTCGGGAGGACGGCTGGTAGGTTGGAATGACGGACGAAGTTAACTTTTTGGGCGGAACATCCAATTATGAGTCGTTTAGTGGAGTAGGAATTTTAAAGAACAGGTCCTTTTGTAATTGCTTTGAATGGTTTTGAAAATCCGCGCGCTCACTCTCATGAGTACTATAGCCCCTCTTCGGATACAGGGCGAAAGACGTTGACTGAATTGTTGTTTGACTGAAAAAAAGTCGAATGTGGCATGCAGGCGCACCACACTTTCAAAAGCGGGAACGGCAAGAATTTTAATCCATATTGTATTGTATTCGAATTTGAGAAGGGATCGTGTTTCCTGAAGTAAAAAATAAAGTACCGTAGATAATAATTTTAAAATAACGTTTTAGTAGTTTAGGGGATTTTCAGTTCTAGCTAAAAAATTCCAAGTTACAAATTTTTGGGTACCGGTACGCCGAGGTCGTGTTAACAATTTCAGAATTAAAGCTTGGAGAATATTATATTTTAACTAGGGTTGGTGGGGGCTTGGTTAAAACCCTAGCAACGCACTTAAAAATACTTTGATTTAAAATAATGTAGCATTTGTATTGTTGCACTGCACTGTGAGTTTTTTATTGCTAAAACGCTTATTTAAACCTTTAAAATTTTGAAGTTTTGAAATGATAGAAGTTATTTTAAAGACATTTTTCTTTAAGTTTCAAAATTATTGCTTCTCCTAGATAAAATTTGGGGATATCGCGGACACCCTCCCCCCAAATTTCGTGGTTCGGATATACTATAGGGTAACTGACTTAATTTCGGCCACGCCTTAATTTCGGCCACCAATTTAGGGTGTTAGAAAATTGACTTATTTTTAAAACACAAAAGAACTAGCACAAAAGTAACTAAATTAATGTTGAATAAAGTGTTTTTGCAAAAGTTTTTTATTTTTGTTATTCTACATTATCAACATTTTCATACAAAAAGTGAATTTTTTGTGATTTTCCTAATTTTTGCTTTGTGTTTAAACTCACATCAAATTTAGAACGAAGCAATATATAACCTTAAAATATCTTCTATTTAAGGCTCAAAACTGTTAATTTTGATGTTTTGATATTTTCTTCAAAATCATTTTGCAATGCGTTTAACTAACTGCGCATTTTAAGATTCCGTTAATTTCGGCCACCTGAAAATTTAGATGAAAGAACCTGCCATTTTTTGCTGTTTTTAAATATCATTGTACTACCGTATTTATAAAGAATTTTTTTTGCTCGTTTGACTTTGTTTTGACGTTTTTTAAGCCAAAAATAAAAATTGAACAAAAAATACAAATTATTAAAACTTGTTTTTTTAAAGTTTTGACATAATTATTTAAAGTCTTGCTAATAACTAATAAAAATCTCAAACGGGAAAAAAAGTTATATGTACCGAGAACAATACCTAAGGGTAAATTTGCAACCTTTAGAAATTTTTATTGTTCGTTTAAGCAATAGTTATGGCCAGTTTTTTGTAGGTGGCCAAAATAAATGGCACGCGCCTTAACTTCGGCCACTTTAAAAAAAAAGTTTAAACCTTCACTGATTTTTAAGTGTAACAGAAATATTCAAATTTTGCACTGGAATAACAAATATAGCTATTGTTTGATTTTTAGGCTAAATTTTGGCTTGATTGAAAAAGCCAGAAAAAACTTATTCAAAAAAGTAAAAAAAGGTGGCCAAAATTAAGTCAGTTACCCTACCCCCCCCCCAAAAAAAAAAAAAATCCGGAAGGCTGCCCACCTAAGGTTATTGCCATACATGGGGAAGTTCGTCCGGCCGGAGTGGGGGGATTCAACCTGAACTCGTATTTAGAGTGGGAGAATTTAAATCCAAGGAAACGCATCTTATTTACCCATAACGTGTTTTTCTGGAGTGCATTTTACCCATATAATTTTTCGATTTTGAAGAAAAAATATATAAAACCTGCGAATTTTAGGTCAAAAAGCCCTTTTTTATTGCATTTTTGAGCCTTTTATTGCTTGAAAGATTCAATTTTATCTCAAAACTTAAGTTTGAAGGCAGTTAAAAAAAGTCATTTTAAAGACATTTTTTCTTCATTTTTTTCCAAAATCGGGGGGTAACTTTTTCTTCCACCTCCCCACTTTTGTCTGAGTAGGGGGGGGGTTTACCATACATGGGCAAGTTGGTCCGGAGTGGGGGGGTTAAAATCCGAGAAACGCAAAATGCCCATATCGTTTTTTTCTGGAGTGCATTTTACCCATATCGTTTTTCGATTTCAAAAGAAAATGGGTAAAAAACGCTAATTTTAGGTCAAAAAGGCCTTTTTATTGCATTTTTGAGCTTTTTACTGTTTAAAACATTAATTTTGACCTCAAAACTTAAGTTTGGAGGCAGCTAGAAGTCATTTTAAAGACATTTTTTTCTTCATTGTTCCGAAATTGGGGGGTTAACCTTTTCTCCCCCCCCCACTTCTGAGTGGGGGGTTAAACCCCTCTTCTCAAAATTTGGGGGGTTAACCCCCCAACCCCGAAAAACCCAAAGAGGGAAAAAAAACCCCCCCAAAAAAAAAAAAAAACCAAAAAAAAAAACCACCAGAAAACAAACCCCCACACCCCTGCCCATGTATGGGTTTAACCTACCATCTCAAAATTTGGGGGGAAAGGTTAATCTCCTTAACCCCCCGTGCCCATAGATGAACACGGTCAAAAAGCCAGGGGGAGGGGTGTTTACCCCGGGTAAATGACATTTCAAAATCAGGGGGGTCCTAGGGGGCGTGTGGAACCTAGGAGGGTCTGGTGGGGTCCAATTTCCGAAACAAAATACTTTTAAACCATTAAATGTTTAATAATAGTTTTTTATAAGATAATACTAGATTTTATTGAATAAAAAGCGATATTTAGGTATAAAAAGGGTGTAAAAACATGAATTTGTGTTAAAAATTCACGTTTTTGGAAGAAAATTGAGTATAAAAAAGTACCTAAAATTTTCTCGAGAGTGGAGGGGGGGGGGATCAGATTTCAAAATCTAGAGGGGGGTCAGGGGTAAAAAATTTGAAAATTGGGGGGGGGGCTGGATTTTTTTCTAGGGGCCCCCCAAAATTTCGAGGCTAGGGGGGAGGTCGACCCCACCCTACTCCCCCTTGTTCATCTATGCCCGTGCCCATGTATGGTTATCCCTTCCACAACCAGATCTAATGTACTCAGTACATAATGCGAGAATAAACTTTAAAATCACACGCACTACTTTTTCAGAATTTTGGAGTTATCCTACTGTCAGTGCATAGTGGCATCCGCATGCTCATGGGGTCTAGACTTCGGAGGGGGGGATTGGCTGGCTTAATAAATATAACCCTTTGGGCTGAATAAAATTGTAAATACGTTATTAAATATGTTTTTCATGCAGCTATTTTGAATTTTGATATTCCTAAGATTTATTGAAACAGCTGTGAACTGAACTGTGCTATTTCTAGTAATCAATAGCTGTGCTACTAGTGAGATTAAACCCGTCTTGGATTAACAAAATAAAATGTTTCACCGCATACAACGAGGGAAACTGTAGGTTTTCTTGGCGTAACATACAAAGAGTTTAATCGTGGTGTTAAGTGAAAGATATTATATACCATACTAGGGGTAAATTATTTTTAAATCTAAAAATTCAGACTCCCTAATCACTCAGGATTAGAACGGGGATAACAATACAAGGTGCACAGGTTTAGTTTAAATCTAAGGAGTGGGGTCAATTAAAGTCCGGTACTGTTTCTAACAAAAAATAGTTTTTAAACCATAAATTAAAGTTTTCTGGGGGAACAGAAACACCTCAATTCTGTGCTCATCAATGATTAACAGTGATATCAACCGGTTTAATAACATTAAGCGAGTAGCGAACATTAAGTTTTCTTGTAATTATATTAGCCAGCGTAACCCATCCTTTGTTTGGTTCCGTGTCTCCCATCCAACCAAATTTGGTTGTTTTTCTGCGTTTATGTTGTGCTGTATTTTTAAACATAAATATTTTTTTCTCAAAGCATGCTACACAAAACTACCCGAGCGAATGTTCGAAAAAAAAAACTGGAATTGAGAAAAGAGCGAATAAATATTTGTGAGATCCGTGTAGACAATGGTCCGCCAAGTTTACTCTGGGTTAGGTAGCACAAGCGTGGTAAAGGTGCGAATCTGGCAACAGATGAGCTTTTCCGAAGCACATAGAATTTTATTTAACCCTATTTATCGGCGAGAATATCAAATTTCGTCTTCCTTGTTCAAGATATTCTTGAGTATCTTTATCCTGAAACACGTTTTATCTTCATGCATCTCGCAACAACAATTTATCTTGTGTTCACTCTGTCCTATTGATAACTAAATAATTGTAATTAGACTTATTTGACTTAAATTGTCGTTACACGTCTTTATACACTTCATTTTTTGTTGTTTTTTTCGAAAACTATAGTTTTACAACAAAACAATTTGTGTGACATGCGTGGATTGGATATGGAGTGGACTAAATTTAAGCGAATGGGAAATTTTTATTTTTCTAAATTTTTACCCAATCAATCAAAAATTATGATACATTGGACTGAAAAGTTTAGAAGTTACAAATAAAGTTTCAAGGTTTACAGAGAACGCTGGGAGTGACGTCTAAATTGTTTAAAAGAGAGATTATTAAAAAATTCTGTGCGTGGAGGTTTGGTTTGGCTTTCTGTGCTATTCGTCTGCGTGGCCACAATGCTGAGTAAACGTATTTTGGAAGAAAATATGCTTTTTCGCTTTCACAGGCGTTTGTTTGCAGTCAACGACTACGGAGAATAAGCTTAAGAACAATCCTACCATTGTTATGTTTCTGAATATCTTTATACACTTCAACGTTCGTTGTATATATATTGCTTTCACGGATAAACCCACTTCAGTAAAACAGCTTGTTGGTTGACGATTCATTGTTGATACCTGACCGATTATTTTTTTTGCTTCTTCCTGGAATTCAGTATTGTGTTGGGTGAAATTTTATTCTCAGCTGCCGCTCATTAAGTTCTAGGCTATTTTTAATAAATTTATTAAAACCGATACAATAGTGACGTGACGGTTAATATAGACATTTAGTTAACAGATTTTGTGATAAACAAAATTTAAAGTATATATCTTCTCTATTTCATTCTTTTTTTTGCTTTAGCGAAAAATTCTGTGTTCTTTCAAAATTAAAATCCATGGTAATCATAGGTGAGCACGGTCGGGGAAGCTAGGGGGGTGGTTACCCGGGGTAAATCGAATTTAGAATTCTAGGAGGGGGGTCCCAGGGGGGTCCGAACCCCCCCTAGCTTTTTAGGAGGGGTCGACCCGGGGTGCGAAATTTTGAAATCTAGAGGGGGGTCAGGTGGGGTCTGGTGTCCAAAGCAAAACAGTTTTAAACCATAATAACTTTAATAATTGTTCTTTTTATAGGATAATACTACATTTTATTGAATAAAAAGCCATATTCATGTATAAAAAGGGTGTAAAAGCATGAATATGTGATGAAAATTCACGTTTTTGGAAGAAAATTTAGTATAAAAAAGGTACCTAAAATTTTCCCGAGAGGGGAGGGGGAGGGGTCAGATTTCAGAAATCTAGAGGGGGGTCAGGGGTAAAAAATTAGGAAATTTAGGGGAGTGGGGGCCCCCTAGATTTTTTCTGAGGGGGGGGGGGGCAAAATTTTGAGGCCAGGAGGGGTGGGACCCCACCCTGCCCCCCCCCTTTCTCACCTATGATGGTAATAGTATCAAATTGAAAAAATCTTCATTTTTTTATATTAAAATTTCAAAAAAATTATTAAATTCAGTGGTGTTTCAAATAACTTTAATATTTATATAATATTTGTTTAAAAAAGCAACTTGTACTTAATTGTAGCATATACATAGGTGTCCGACCCCTGACGGCTAGGGGGGGGGGGTTTGACCCCGGGGTCAGCCCATTTTTTACCATTTTGTAGGCCCAGGAGGGGGGGGTCAGCCTGGACCAAATTTTCGAAAAATTTTGACCCCGGGGTAGCCTGGACTGAAGGGTCCTTAGGGGGGGGGGGAAGCCTGGACTGGGGTACTTAGGGGGGGGAAATAGCCTGGACCTGCCAAAAAAACTTTTGGAAACTGTTAAAAACGTTAACATATTATAAGAGGTACCTTTTTGTTGATTTTTTTTGCTTCCGGTAAAAGTTTGACCAACTTTCTTCTATTTTCCGGTTACATAATAAATAATAATAATCATTGTATTTTGTTTTCATTTCATTATTTTGCATGCGGCAACTTGCCGGGCAAGTGTTTAACGAACGGCGGCAGCGCAAAAAACGGACGGTCGTTTAGAAAAAAGGACCTTTTGTTTTTAAAAAACGGTTCGTTTTTAAAACGAACATCTGAATTTTATTTTTTTTATTTTTAATGTAACGTACCAACCAGTTTGTAAAAAACCTAAGGTTTATTATAAATTATAAAAATATGTATAGAACACTAAAATTATTGTTATATTTATGAGGAATATATAGGTATATAGAAGTTAGCGCACGAAAATTCGTGCGCGCACGAATTTTGAGCCTGTATATTTTCAGTCGCGCGCACGAAAAAAAAACGATTTTTATGCCTATAGCACGATTAAGTAGATAGGGGGGGGGGGTGGGAACAGGCTGTTAGGGGGGGGGGCGGGTCAAAAACCGCCTGCAGGCGGGGGGTCGGCCTGGACCGGGATTTTTTGGGGGAGGGAGGGTCCAAAATGGGCGCTAGGGGGGAGGGGTACCCTGGACCGGCCCTCAGGGGGGGGGGGGGGCGGTCCGGGCAGTCCAGGCTGGTCGGACACCTATGAGCATATATTATTTATTTATTTTAATTTTTGCTAAACAGTCAATTTATTTCGGTGTATTTTCAAAATTTATGTTGAAAAAGTTTAAACGAATTTCAATCATAGGTGAGAAGGGGGGGCAGGGTGGGGTCCACCTTCCCCTAGCCTCGAAATTTTGGGACCCCCCCTCTAGACGAAAATCTAGGGCCCCCCTCCCCCCAAATTTCCGAATTTTTTACCCCTGAGTCCTGACCCCCCTCTAGATTTTGAAATCTGACCCCCCCCTCCTCCCCCCTCGGGGGGAAAATTTTAGGTACCTTTTTTATACTAAATTTTCTTCCAAAAACATGAATTTTCATTACATATTCATGCTTTTACACCCTTTTTATACATGAATATGGCTTTTTATTCAATAAAATGTAGTATTATCCTATAAAAAGAACAATTATTAAAGTTATTATGGTTTAAAACTGTTTTGCTTTGGACACCAGACCCCACCTGACCCCCCCTCTAGATTTCAAAATTTCGCACCCCGGGTCGACCCCCCCTAAAAAGCTAGGGGTCCGGACCCCCCTCCTAGAATTCAAAATTCGATTTACCCCGGGTAACCACCACCCCTAGCTTCCCCGACCGTGCTCACCTATGATTTCAATATAATAATAAAAAAACCATAGTATTATTCATCCCAACTAAAGTCTAAGCTTATGTTTTAAAAAACATATAAAAAATGGAATAGCTGCAATTAATTTCGGATTTGGGATAAAGTGGGATATTAAACCTGGATTTAAAGAGGAGGCGTCAAACAAAACCCCACATAAAAATTTAAATGCCACATCCACATTCCACATGCGTTTTTTTTGAACTGATAGACAATTAGGACAAATAGTTTAGTTACATAGGTGAGAAAGGGGGGCAGGGTGGGGTGGGGCCCACGTCCACCCCCCCTCTAGCCTCGAAATTTTGCCCCCTCCCTATCCGAAAATCTAGGGCCCCCCCCTCCCCCCAAAATTCCGAATTTTTTACCCCTGACCCCCCTCTAGATTTTGAAATCTGACCCCCCTCCCCCCTCGGGAAAATTTTAGGTACCTTTTTTATACTAAATTTTTTTCCAAAAACGTGAATTTTCATCACATATTCATGCTTTTACACCCTTTTTATACATGAATATGGCTTTTTATTCAATAAAATGTAGTATTATTCTATAAAAAGAACAATTATTAAAATTATTATGGTTTAAAACTGTTTTGCTTTGGACACCGGACCCCACATGACCACCCTCTAGATTTCAAAATTTCGCACCCCGTGTGACCCTCCCCCCAAAAAGCTAGGGGGGGGGGTTCGGACCCCCCTGGGACCCCCCTCCTAGAATTCAAAATTCGATTTACCCCGGGTAACCACCCCTTCCCCTAGCTTCCCCGACCGTACTCACCTATGTTTAGTTATAAAAAGTATGTCGTTTGTGGATTTTGGAAAAAAGATTAAAAAAACTTTGATCATCAATAGTATGTCGTTTGTGGATTTTGGAAAAAAGATTTAAAAAATTTTAACGTTTGACACGTTTGTTTTTACTCTTGATCAATAATATTAAATATGTTTATTTAAATAGCGCTTTTGTAATACAAACCAACATAATACTTACAGTAATTTATAAGAACGTTTTATTTTAAGAATTTTGTAAAATTACAAATTTTAGGAATTTTGATGAATTTTTCTTTGATTTATAAAATTAGGAAGAGTTATCAATCGTTCTTGCCACCCACTTCATGGCTGTAGTAGCTAAGTGTGTAAAGCCTTTTTCTTAAATTTGTTGAGGGGGATCAATCTCATGAAAGGAGCGGGAAGGGGCAGGGTATAAATGGGGGTTTCTGTATTTTACACAACATTTTTGTATTTTTCTGTATTTTTCCCTTTCATCCTAGTTTTAAGGCCCCAGTCATAAGTGGACAGGGGGGTTAAAGTTAAACCCCCCAAAAATCCCAATTATAGCCGAATCCCCTTCCCTAAAATTTAGGGGTACCCCAGGCACTCCCCCCTAAAATTTGGGTGGTCCCAGTACTAAAAACGCTAAAAATGGGGTATTTGAGGTATACCCCCCAAAAAATTTTTGGGAAGCCACCCCCCAAATTTCGGGGTTCGTGTATACCCTCCAAATGCGAGAGGCTGCCCACCCCAATGCTCAAACATCTTAAACTGGTGTTTTTAGAGGACCCTTTTTCCTATAGGTTTTGTCCGCTACCGGCGACCGCATTTGGTAAGGACTTTCTTTAGATATAAATATATATCTCATGAAAAAAAACAAGAAGGCTTCGCCGTCGTACTCCGACCTAAAGCTTCTTTCATTCCATCTCTCACGTTGCCAATCTATGGCTAATATCATTTTTTTCAAAAACCAGCAAATGCCAATTTAGCCATACATAAGCACGGGGGTTTAACCCCCCCCAATTTTGTAAAAATGGAAAAAAAAGTGCTTAAAATAGCTTCTAACTGCCTCCAAACTTAAGTATTGAGGTCAAAATGAGTGTTTTAAGCAATAAAAAGTTCGAAAATGCGGTAAAAGGTTTTTTGACCTGAAATTAGCGTTTTTTACCTATTTTTCCTTCAAAATCAAAAAACTATATGGGTAAAATGCGTTTCTCGGATTTTAATTTTCCCCCTCTCCTTTAAATCCGGGTTTAACCCCCTCTTCCACTTTACCAATTTACCCATGTACAGACCTGTGCACGGTCTGGAAATGCCCACCCCCGTTTTATTGGAGGATTTGCCCTTCCGTTTTATTGCCCCCCCCCCGCCAAAACAATGAAAAAGTACCCTAAAATTATGACGCCATTTTTGACCTATGACGACGCCATCATCGCGAATTTTTTGCAGTTTTTGGCCTATTTCAATGTATTTTAAGCCATTTTAGACCTATTTTTACCTTATTTTCGCTTTTTTTGTCCCTTTTTCCCCCTTTTCCCTTCTTTTTTTCTCTTTTTTTTCTCCTTTTTTTCTCTTTTTTTTTCTTTCCCCCCTGCTTGCCCCCCCCCGTTTCAAAAAAGTTGCCCCCCCGTGCCCCTCCCCATTTTGGAATTGCCCCCCCCCGTTTTTAAACCCGGGAGGCAGTGCACAGGTCTACATGTATGTATTTAGTCTAGTATTTTTGGCACTATTAAATCAGAATAGATAGAAAATTTATTTCCATGGAAACGGAACCCCCAATTTTTACCTCCGCCGGCTCAAAAGAGCAGGGATCATAGGTGAGAAAGGGGGGCAGCGTGGGGTCCACCGTCCACCTCCCCCCTAGCCTCGATATTTTGGGACCCCCCCTAGACAAAAATCTAGGGGGCCCCCTTCCCCCTAAATTTCCGAATTTTTCACCGCTCACCCCCCTCTAGAATTTGAAATCTGACCCCCCCTTGGAAAATTTTTAGGTACTTTTTTTATACTAAATTTTCTTCCAAAACGTGAATTTTCATCACATATTCATGCTTTTACGCCCTTTTTGTACCAGAATATCACTTTTTATTCAATAAAATGTAGTATTATCCTATAAAAAGAACAATTATTAAAGTTATTATAGTTTAAAACTGTTTTGCTTTGGACACCGGAGCCCACCTGACCCCCCTCTAGATTTCAAAATTTCGCACCCCGGGTTGACCCCCCCAAAAAGCTAGGGGGGTCAGGACCCCCCTGGGACCCCCCTCCTAGAATTCAAAATTCAATTTACCCCGGGTAACCACCCCCCCTAGCATCCCCGACCGTTCTCACCTATGGCAGGGATTGTCACATTTTTGTACATTTAACTAAAATTTTTAATAAAATAACATTTTAAATTTTGTTATATATTACATCTAGTAATTTTGAATCATTTCCTTACGAGTCGGCCTTGGCAATCATCAAAAATTCAAAAACTTTTAATTTTTTTAACAAAAAAGCATTTAAATTTTGTTCTACACTATATTAAGTAATTGTATGTAAATCATTTCTTTACGACTAGACCTTAGCGATTACCAAAAATTCGAAATTGCAGATTTAAAACAATATAAAGAGTTTCAAAAAAAAACTAAAAAATTGAAATTTGTGATGTGATTTTGCCAGGTTTGCAGATATTAAACGGTATGTATGTTAACTTGCAGTGAAGGATCATTTTTTTTGTTTATCCGTTTCCTGCTGGATGTTTTCCAGAAACTTTAAAATATACCATTATCGCTATAACAGGGGGAGAAGCGAACGTTCTACTCTTGTCGTTTTTAAACAAGCATTGGATAACCCGGTAAGGACGGGCTGCCTGAATTGGGAAAAACGGTTTTTACCTGCCTCCTACCTGCCTCCATGGGAAATTTTGCTGCCTCTTACCTGCCTCTGAGGCAGTTTTAGCTGCCTGCTACCTGCCTACTGACCTGTATATGCTTAAACATAGGAGTACCTACCTCCGAGGCAGTTTTACCTGCCTCCTACCTGCCTCCAGTCTTCCGAATGCAGGTTCAAGAGCCGTCCTTACCGGGATAAAATGCTTCTTTTGAATAAGCACTGAATATAAAGCATTTTTGGCTAAATAAGCCCCGCATTCTTCCCCCTGTCGCAAAATTCCGGGTACGGTGATGTCATGACCTTTATTGATTTTGTTATAAATAAAAAAAACTGTTTAAAGCAGCGGCAGCTGGAGTAGAATACTTGAATTTAAATTTAGCTGTTTTAAAATGAAGAATAACTATTTCCTCAAAATTGCAATTCTTCATCATATTCAGTCTAAAACAATTTGGACTGTTTAACTAAAAAACGGGCTTTTGTTACTGGCAACATCTTCAAGCATTGTGAAGCCCTCGGATACAAAACACTTGAAACTGGAATAGTTTGTCAACTTTTCCGCTGTCATCTTATTAACACGGCCGTGTGGTGGACGAAGCGACACCTTTTCCCAACCACCACCGAAATGTTTGCGTCTGCGGACGAGTTTTTTTTTGGGTGTTAAGTAGCTGCCGCCTGTTGTGGCCATTCATTCTTCGCGCTCTCAGCTGCCCAGCTCGGTAAGACCGCCTTTGTTTTATTTCGACCCGACCTGTCCGTCAAACCAGTGCTGGTTCTTGTATTTTTTCCGTTCCGGCCTGCTTAACCTGTGTTTTAAATCCACGAGGAGATTTTTATCTAACAGTGGAATCGTTTGTTTTGTCCTGAACAGTTATACATACACCTCTTGATTGCTTGGATGTTTAGCAACTCTTGTCAAAGTTAAAATTTTCGACTTTGCTTTAAATTTATAGAAAATATACAATGGTTTAATTGATAGATTTGTCATTTGTTACTGTTGGATCTTCTAATCTCTAGATACCTACATACTTGGATATATACTCTTTATAAACGTCCAACTTTACGTTTGGTTTCTAAAGAACAGCAGATGATATTAATTAATTTCTAATAAATTGTTAATAATGTTATGATTTAAACTATTGATTTCTTCACATTAACTTCGTTCGGCTTAACCTTAATCATTCGAAATTACAATTACATTCGTGCTTCTGAAAATCTACATCATTTATTTATTCTTGCCCTGAAATTTTTGCCAATCATATGTCCACCTCAGTAAATCCCCTGATTCGATATATTCTGAAATTATAACGCTCAGCTGTGCGTCATGGAATTAAAAATCTACTCGCATAGCCAGTCTCTTTACAGTGATTCTGCATCTACGGCAAAGCTTATATCCAGGAGCAAATTTTTGGGACTGGGTAAAGCCGTGCTGCAGAAGTCCAAATCCTTTCACCATTTTTGTTGTGGACCCTCGGACACGGAGAGTGTGGCCTCATTGCGGGACAATGCTTACTGGAAGTCAAATGTTAAGCGGAGCTTTTCCCTCACCGGCCACTATACTCTTCCCGGCACTTCAACCGCCGCCGTATTAGGAGGCTCTACGAACTCCGCGCTCCCGGCGGATAAAACGGGTGCTGCTGATGACTTTGACGATTTTCTACCCGTCAGCGGTTCCCTGGCTCGTTTTCTGCCCGAAAACGGCTTTCTCGCCGCACGACCTTCACGCTCAACGCGAAGCTTGCCCAAAGTAAACATAATAGGTATTTACCGATTCAACATTCAGCACACGCACGGGAAAGGCTGGAGTTTGTTTGTAACGAAAGCTTTCGTTTCTTTTT